>CAUDMG010001195.1:0-216941 GCA_958450375.1 Homarus gammarus | reverse complement strand
GAAGTACTGATGGAGGTAGAGGTACTGATGGAGGTAGAAGTACTTATGGAAGTAGAAGTACTGATGTAGGTAGAGGTACTAATGGAGGTAGAAGTACTGATGAAGGTTGAAGTACTGATGGAGGTAGAGGTCCTGATGGAGGTAGAGGTACTAATGGAAGTACAGGTACTGATGGAGGTAGAAGTATTGATGGAGGTAGAGGTACTGACGGAGGTAGAAGTATTGTTGGAGGAAGAAGTACTGATGGAGGTAGAGGTAGTGACGGAGGTAGAAATACTTTTGGAGGTAGAGGTACTGACGGAGATAGAAGCACTGATGGAGGTAGAGGTACTGATGGAGGTAGAGGTACTGATGGAGGTAGAGGTACTGATGGAGGTAGAGGTACTGATGGAGGTAGAAGTATTGATGGAGGTAGAGGTACAGATGGAGGTAGAGGTACTGACGGAGGTAGAAGTACTGATGTAGGTAGAGGTACTAATGGAGGTAGAAGTACTGATGGAGGTAGAAATACTGATGGAGGTAGAGGTACTGATGGAGGTAGTGGTACTGATGGAAGTACAGGTACTGATGGAGGTAGAAGTATTGATGGAGGTAGAAGTACTAATGGAGGTAGAAGTATTGATGGAGGTAGAGGGACTGACGGAGGTAGAAGTACTGATGGAGGTAAAGGTACTGATGGAGGTAGAAGTACTGATGGAGGTAGAGGGACTGACGGAGGTAGAGGTACTGATGGAGGTAAAGGTACTGATGGAGGTAGAAGTACTGATGGAGGTAGAAGAATTGATGGAAGTAGAAGTATTGATGGAGGTAGGTAGAGATACTGATGGAGGTATAAGTAGTTGATGGAGGTAGATGTACTGATGGAGGTAGAGGTACTGACGGAGGTAGAAGTACTGATGGAGGTAGAGTTACTGATGCAGGTAGAGGTACTGATGGAGGTAGAAGTATTGAAGGAGGTAGAGGAACTGATGGAGGTAGAAATATTGATGGAGGTAGAGGTACTAATGGAGGAAGAGGTACTGATGGAAGTAGAAGTACTGATGGAGGTAGAGGTAATGATGGAGGTAGGAGCATTGATGGAGGTAGAGGTACTGACGGAGGTAGAAGTACTGAATGAGGCAGAGGTACCGATGGAGGTAGAAGTACTCATGGAGATAGAAGTACTGATGGAGGTAGAGGTACTGATGGAGGTAGAGGTACTGATGGAGGAAGAAGTACTTATGGAGGTACAGGTACTGATGGAGGTAAATGTACTGATGGAGGTAGAAGTATTGAGGGAGGTAGAAGTATTGATGGAGGTATAAATATTGATCGAGTTAGTTGTACTGATGGAGGTAGAGGTACTGACGGAGGTTGAAGAATTGATGGAGGTAGAAATATTGATGGAGCTAGATGTACTGATGGAGGTAGAGGTACTGATGGAGGTAGAGGTACTGATGGAAGTGGAATTATTGATGGAGCGAGAAGTACTGATGGAGGTACAACTATTGATGGAGGTAGAGGTATTGATGGAGGTAGAAGTATTGATGGAGGTAGAGGTACTGACGGAGGTAGAAGTACTGATGGAGGTAGAGGTACTGCGGAGGTAGAAGTATTGATGGAGGTAGAGGTACTGATGGAGGTTGAAGTATTGGTGGAGGTAGAGTTACTGTTGGAGGTAGGGGTACTGATGGAGGTTGAGGTACTGATGGAGGTAGAGGTACTGATGGAGGTAGAGGTACTGATGGAGCTAGAATTATTGATGGAGCTAGAAGTACTGATGGTGGTAGAAGTATTGACGGAGGTAGAAGTATTGATGGAGGTAGAGGTATTGATGGAGGTAGAGGTAATGATGGAGGTAGAACTATTACTGGAGGTAGAGGTACTGATGGAAGTAGAGGTACTGATGAAGGTAGAAGTACTTATGGAGGTAGAGGTACTGATGGAGGTAGAAGTATTGATGGAGGCAGAGATACTGACGGAGGTAGAATTATTGGTGGAGGTAGAAGTACTGATGGAGGTAGAGGTACTGATGGAGGTAGAATTATAAATGGAGCGAGAAGTATTGATGGAGGTAGAGGAACTGACGGAGGTAGAAGTATTGATGGAGGTAGAGGTACTGATGGAAGTAGAAGTACTTATGGAGGTAGAGGTACTGACGGAGATAGAAGAAATTGCTGGAGGTAGAGGTACTAATGGAGGTAGAAGTACTTATGGAGGTAGAGGTATTTTACGGAGATAGAAGTATTCATGGAGGTACAGGTACTGATGGAGGTAGAAGTATTGATGGAGGTAGAATTATTGATGGAGCTAGAAGTACTGATGGAGGTAGAAGTATTGATGGAGGTAGAAGTATTGATGGAGGTAGAGGTATTGATGGAGGTAGAGTTACTGATGGAGGTAGAGTTACTGATGGAGCTAGAATTATTGATGGAGCTAGAAGTACTGACGGAGGTAGAAGTATTGATGGAGCTAGAAGTATTGATGGAGGTAGAAGTATTGATGGAGGTAGATGTATTGATGGAGGTAGAGTTACTGATGGAAGTAGAGGTACTGATGGAGGTAGAAGTACTTATGGAGTTAGAGGTAATAACGGAGATAGAAGTACTGATGGAGGTAGAGGTACTGATGGAGGTAGAAGTATTGATGGAGGCAGAGATACTGACGGAGGTAGAATTATTGGTGGAGGTAGAAGTACTGATGGAGGTAGAGGTACTGATGGAGGTAGAAGTACTGATGGAGGTAGAAGTACTGATGGAGGTAGAGGTACTGATGGAGGTAGAATTACTTATGGAGGTAGAGGTACTGACGGAGATAGATGTACTGATGGGGGTAGAAGTATTGATGGAGGTAGAAGTATTGATGGAGGTAGAGGTATTGATGGAGGTAGAGGTACTGATGGAGGTAGAAGTACTTATGGAGGTAGAGGTACTGACGGAGATAGAAGAAATTGCTGGAAGTAGAGGTACTAATGGAGGTAGAAGTACTTATGGAGGTAGAGGTATTTACGGAGATAGAAGTATTCATGGAGGTACAGGTACTGATGGAGGTAGAAGTATTGATGGAGGTAGAGGTACTGACGGAGGTAGAAGTATTGCTGGAGGTAGAAGTACTGATGGAGGTAGAGGTAGTGACGGAGGTAGAAGTACTTTTGGAGGTAGAGGTACTGATTGAGATAGAAGTATTGATGGAGGTAGAGGTTCTGATGGAGGTAGAAGTATTGATGGAGGTAGAGGTATTGACGGAGATAGAAGTACTGATGGAGGTAGAGGTACTGATATTGGTAGAGGTACTGATGGAGGTAGAAGTACTGATGGAGGTAGAGGTACTGATGGAGGAAGAAGTACTTATGGAGGCAGAAGTACTGATGTAGGTAGAGGTACTAATGGAGGTAGAAGTACTGATGGAGGTAGAAGTACTGATGGAGGTAGAGATACTGATGGAGGTAGAGGTACTAATGGAAGTACAGGTAATGATGGAGTTAGAAGTATTGATGGAGGTAGAGGTACTGACGGAGGTAGAAGTATTGCTGGAGGTAGAAGTACTGATGGAGGTAGAGGTAGTGACGGAGGTAGAAGTACTTTTGGAGGTAGAGGTACTGACGGAGATAGAAGCACTGATGGAGGTAGAGGTACTGATGGAGGTAGAGGTACTGATGGAGGTAGAGGTACTGATGGAGGTAGAGGTACTGATGGAGGTAGCGGTACTGATGGAGGTAGAAGTATTGATGGAGGTAGAGGTACTGATGGAGGTAGAAGTATTGATGGAGGTAGAGGTACAGATGGAGGTAGAAGTACTAATGTAGGTAGAGGTACTAATGGAGGTAGAAGTACTGATGGAGGTAGAAATACTTATGGAGGTAGAGGTACTGATGGAGGTAGAGGTACTGATGGAAGTACAGGTACTGATGGAGGTAGAAGTATTGATGGAGGTAGAAGTACTAATGGAGGTAGAAGTATTGATGGAGGTAGAGGTACTGACGGAGGTAGAAGTACTAATGTAGGTAGAGGTACTAATGGAGGTAGAAGTACTGATGGATGTAGAAATACTTATGGAGGTAGAGGTACTGATGGAGGTAGAGGTACTGATGGAAGTACAGGTACTGATGGAGGTAGAAGTATTGATGGAGGTAGAAGTACTAATGGAGGTAGAAGTATTGATGGAGGTAGAGGTACTGATGGAGGTAGAGGGACTGACGGAGGTAGAAGTACTGATGGAGGTAAAGGTACTGATGGAGGTAGAAGTACTGATGGAGGAAGAAGAATTGATGGAAGTAGAAGTATTGATGGAGGTAGAGGTGCTGATGGAGGTATAAGTAGTTGATGGAGGTAGATGTACTGATGGAGGTAGAGGTACTGACGGAGGTAGAAGTACTGATGGAGGTAGAGGTACTGATGGAGGTAGAGGTACTGATGGAGGAAGAAGTACTTATGGAGGTACAAGTACTGATGGAGGTAAATGTATTGATGGAGGTAGAAGTATTGATGGAGGGAGAAGTATTGATGGAGGTAGAGGTACTGATGGAGGTAGAGGTACTGACGGAGGTAGAAGTATTGATGGAGGTAGAGGTACTGATGGAGGTAGAGGTACTGATGGAGGTGGAATTATTGATGGAGAGAGAAGTACTGATGGAGGTAGAAGTATTGATGGAGGTAGAGGTATTGATGGAGGTAGAAGTATTGATGGAGGTAGAGGTACTGACGGAGGTGGAAGTACTGATGGAGGTAGAGGTACTGCGGAGGTAGAAGTATTGGTGTAGGTAGAGGTACTTATGGAGGTAGAAGTATTGATGGAGGTAGAGGTACTGATGGAGGTTGAAGTATTGACGGAGGTAGAAGTATTGATGGAGGTAGAGGTATTGATGGAAGTAGAGGTACTGATGAAAGTAGAAGTATTTATGGAGGTAGAGGTACTGACGGAGATAGAAGTATTGTTGGAGGTAGAGGTACTGATGGAGGTAGAAGTATTGATGGAGGCAGAGATACTGACGGAGGTAGAATTATTGGTGGAGGTAGAAGTACTGATGGAGGTAGAGGTACTGATGGAGGAAGAAGTACTTATGGAGGTACAGGTACTGATGGAGGTAAATGTATTGATGGAGGTAGAAGCATTGATGGAGGGAGAAGTATTGATGGAGGTAGAGGTACTGATGGAGGTAGAGGTACTGACGGAGGTAGAAGTATTGTTGGAGGTAGAGGTACTGATGGAGGTAGAGGTACTGATGGAGGTGGAATTATTGATGGAGAGAGAAGTACTGATGGAGGTAGAAGTATTGATGGAGGTAGAGGTATTGATGGAGGTAGAAGTATTGATGGAGGTAGAGGTACTGACGGAGGTGGAAGCAACGATGGAGGTAGAGGTACTGCGGAGGTAGAAGTATTGGTGTAGGTAGAGGTACTTATGGAGGTAGAAGTATTGATCGAGGTAGAGGTACTGATGGAGGTTGAAGTATTGGTGGAGGTAGAGTTACTGTTGGAGGTAGGGGTACTGATGGAGGTTGAGGTACTGATGGAGGTAGAGGTACTGATGGAGGTAGAGGTACTGATGGAGCTAGAATTATTGATGGAGCTAGAAGTACTGATGGAGGTAGAAGTATTGACGGAGGTAGAAGTATTGATGGAGGTAGAGGTATTGATGGAAGTAGAGGTACTGATGAAAGTAGAAGTATTTATGGAGGTAGCGGTACTGACGGAGATAGAAGTATTGTTGGAGGTAGAGGTACTGATGGAGGTAGAAGTATTGATGGAGGCAGAGATACTGACGGAGGTAGAATTATTGGTGGAGGTAGAAGTACTGATGGAGGTAGAGGTACTGATGGATGTAGAAGTATTAATGGAGGTAGAGGTATTGATGGAGGTAGAAGTATTGATGGAGGTAGAGGTACTGATGGAGGTAGAGGTACTGATGGAGGTAGAGGTACTGATGGAGGTAGAGGTACTGATGGAGGTAGAGGTACTGATGGAGCTAGAATTATTGATGGAGCTAGAAGTACTGATGGAGGTAGAAGTATTGATGGAGGTAGAAGTATTGATGGAGGTAGAGGTATTGATGGAGGTAGAGGTACTGACGGAGGTAGAAGTATTAATGGAGGTAGAGTTACTAATGGAGCGAGAAGTACTGATGGAGGTAGAAGTATTGATGGAGGTAGAGGTATTGATGGAGGTAGAAGTATTGATGGAGGTAGAGGTACTGACGGAGGTAGAAATACTGATGGAGGTAGAGGTACTGCGGAGGTAGAAGTATTGATGGAGGTAGAGGTACTGATGGAGGTAGAAGTATTGATAGAGGCAGAGATACTGACGGAGGTAGAATTATTGGTGGAGGTAGAAGTACTGATGGAGGTAGAGGTACTGATGGAGGTAGAAGTACTGATGGAGGTAGAGGTACTGATGGAGGTAGAATTACTTATGGAGGTAGAGGTACTGACGGAGGTAGATGTACTGATGGGGGTAGAAGTATTGATGGAGGTAGAAGTATTGATGGAGGTAGAGGTATTGATGGAGGTAGAGGTACTGACGGAGGTATAAGTATTGATGGAGGTAAAGGTATTGATGGAGGTAGAGGTACTAACGGAGGTATAAGTATTGATAGAGGTAAACGTACTGATGGAGGTAGAAGTACTTATGGAGGTAGAGGTACTGACGGAGATAGAAGAAATTGATGGAGGTAGAAGTACTGATGGTGGTAGAAGTATTGATGGAGGTAGAGGTACTGACGGAGGTAGAAGTATTGGTGGAGGTAGAAGTACTGATGTAGGTAGAAGTACTTATGGAGGTAGAGGTACTTTACGGAGATAGAAGTATTCATGGAGGTACAGGTACTGATGGAGGTAGAAGTATTGAGGAAGGTAGAAGTACTGATGGAGGTAGAGGTACTGATGTAGGTAGAAGTACTTATGGAGGTAGAGGTACTGACGGAGATTGAAGCACTGATGGAGATAAGGGTACTGATGGAGGTACAGGTACTGATGGAGGTAGAGGTACTGATGGAGGTAGAAGTATTGGTGGAGGTAGAGGTACTGATTGAAGTAGAACTATTGATGGAGGTAGAGGTACTGATGGAGGTAGAGGTACTGATGGAGGTAGAAGTATTGATGGAGGTAGAGGTACTGATGGAGGTAGAGGTACTGATGGAGGTAGAAGTATTGATGGAGGTAGAAGTATTGATGGAGGTAGAGGTACTGATGGTGGAAGAAGTATTGGTGGAGGTAGAGGTCCTGATGGAAGTAGAGGTACTGATGGAGGTAGAGATACTGATGGAGATAGAGGTACTAATGCAGGTAGAAGCACTGATGGAGGTAGAGGTACTGATGGAGGTAGAAGTATTGATGGAGGTAGAGGTACTGATGGTGGTAGAAGAATTGGTGGAGGTAGAGGTCCTGATGGAGGTAGAGGTACTGATGGAGGTAGAGGTACTGATGGAGCTAGAATTATTGATGGAGATAGAGATACTGATGGAGGTAGATGTATTGATGGAGGTAGAGGTACTGATGGTGGTAGAGGTACTGATGGAGGTAGAGGTACTGATGGAGCTAGAATTATTGATGGAGCTTGAAGTACTGATGGAAGTAGAAGTATTGATGGAGGTAGAGGTACTGATGGAGGTAGAAGTACTTATGGAGGTAGTGGTACTGATGGAGGTAGAGGTACTGATGGAGGTAGAGGTACTGATGGAGGTAGAGGTACTGATGCAGGTAGAAGTACTGATGGAGGTAGAGGTACTGATGGAGGTAGAAGTATTGATGGAGGTAGAGGTACTGATAGAGGTAGAGGTACTGACGGAGGTAGAAGTACTGATGGAGGTAGAGGTACTGATGGATTTAGAAGTACTGATGGAGGTAGAAGTGCTGATGGAGGTAGAGGTACTGATGGAGGTAGAGGTACTGATGGAGGTAGAGGTACTGATGGAGGTAGAAGTATTGATGGAGATAGAGGTACTGACGGAGGTAGAAGTATTGATGGAGGTAGAAGTACTGATGGAGATAGAGGTACTGATGGAGGTAGAAGTATTGATGGAGGTAGAGGTACTGACGGAGGTAGAAGTATTGATGGAGGTAGAGGTATTGATGGAGTTAGTGGTATTGACAGAGGTAGAAGTATTGATGGAGGTAGAGGTACTGACGGAGGTAGAAGTATTGGTGGAGGTAGAAGTACTGATGGAGGTGGAGGTACTGAGGGAGGTAGAAGTACTGATGGAGGTAGAAGTACTGATGGAGGTAGAAGTACTTATGGAGGTAGAGGTACTGATGGAGGTAGAGGTACTGACGGATGTAGAAGTATTGGTGTAGGTAGAGGTACTGATGGAGGTAGAAGTATTGATGGAGGTAGAGGTACTGACGGAGATAGAAGTACTGATGGAGGTAGAGGTACTGACGGAGGTAGAAGTACTGATGGAGGTAGAGGTACTGATGGAGGTAAAGGTACTGATGGAGGTAGAAGTACTGATTGAGGGAGAGGTACTGATGGAGGTAGAAGTATTGATGGAGGTAGAGGTACTGACGGAGGTAGAAGTATTGATGGAGGTATAAGTACTGATGGAGGTAGAGGTACTGATGGAGGTAGAAGTATTGATGGAGGTAGAGGTACTGATGGAGGTAGAAGTATTGATGGAGGTAGAGGTACTGATGGAGGTAGAAGTACTTATGGAGGTAGAGTACTGACGGAGATAGATGTATTGATGGAGGTAGAGGTACTGATGGAGGTAGAAGTATTGATGGAGGTAAAGATTCTGATGGAGGTAGAAGTATAGATGGAGGTAGAGGTACTGATGGAGGTAGAGGTACTGATGGAGGTAGAGGTACTGATGGAGCTAGAATTATTGATGGAGCTAGAAGTACTGCTGAAGGTAGAAGTATTGATGGAGGTAGAGGTATTGATGGAGGTAGAGGTATTGATAGAGGTAGATGTACTGATGGAGGTAGAGGTATTGATGGAGAAAGAAGCGCTCATGGAGGTACAGGTACTGATGGAGGTAAGGATACTGTTGGAGGTACTAATAGAAGTAGAGGTATTCATTGATGATGATGATGATGATGATAATGAAGTAAAGTGGCAAATGACTTTGCCCTGGGAGAGGAGAGGAGAGAGAGAAGGAAAGCATAGAAATGGGGGAGTAAAGTAGTAGGGGGTGATAGCAGGTGGACTGTCCACCTAGTTGAGACGAGTTGATATGTTGGGGTGGCCACACACAGCAGACGCCTGCCCGCTCAAGGGAGGCACGTGGGGGGTGGTGCTGGGAGCTATGCAGTATGCAAGCTAGGCATTCATTAGTGTGATGGGTGTTTGTTAAATGGTGGTGTTATTTATTCACATATATGTGTAAAGTGGTTCTTGTTCTTCTATGTTAGCGTGGAGGCTCTTGGGCCACCAGCTATGTGTTTTAGTAGTTACTTCTTCTTTTAACAGGGAGAACATTGGGTCCTCCAACTCTTCAAGTTTGCTCCAGATTCTCTGGGCTTGGCTGTGTGTACGTGTGTTCAGTGGTTCGATATTGTATAATTCGTGAAGTTCTTGTATATTGGTGGTGTATGGCGGGAGTTGCCTTGATGCTCTACGGATAGCTTTGTTTTGTACTGATTGAAATTTAAGTTGGCTGGCTTTGCTGATCGTGCTGATTGGTATTGGTGGATATTCCAGTTGGGGGCGGACAATTGCTTTGAATAAGTGTAGTTGAATTTTGGTGTCAATTTTGCTATATCTTCGTAGTTTTGTGAGTTGTGATTGGGCAAGCGTTTTGCGTTGTGTTATGTGTTTTGCTATGCCTGTTCTTGTTATTGAGTCCCAGAATTTTGCCTTCGTTGGAGTATTGTATAGGTACGTTGTTGGCTGTGATTGGTGCTGGGTTTATTTGGCAAGGTGTATGATCTTTAGTTTCTGTGTATTGGTTTGTATTTTCCACTTTTTTTTCATATTCATTCACTAAGGTAAAGGTACTCACTGAGGTAGACGCCGTAGAGGAGGGCGGAGGCTAGGAGGGCCCCCATATACTGCGCCACCATGTAGATTGGCACCTTCCCCCACGGGTGCTTCCCCCATACAGCCATGGCCAGGGTGACCGCCGGGTTGACGTGACCTCCACTGACTCCACCACTCACCAGGACGGCCAGGGTCACCGCCAGGCCCCAACCCCAGTTGATGGAGAAGAAGTCTCCATTTGCCTTGTTGGTCAACACACTCTGAGCCACCGACGCATCCCCGAACAGCTGAGAGAAAGAGATGTTGGCATAATAAATATGACTAAAAAATATACTGTATATGGAGACAATTAATATAAAAATAGACAGACATAACCAAATCTCTCATTACAGTTATGAAATACAATATTCATATTTGTATAATAAGTTAATACTTATTATAATAGTGTGAGTATTGTTTAAATAAGTTATTTCTATACTTTGATGTCAAGGCGAACTATATATTTAAACATACAGTAGGTTACTGGGAGGACAATCGTCTCATTATATATAATCTAAGGCCATTGATATGTTTATTAACCACATTATATAATAGAAAACAACGGTAAAAATTACTGACGTGCGTACATCATTTTTGAGGAGCAAAAAAGTGTTTCGCGTGGTGCTAAAAAGACCGTCCATTTGGACGTAATGCCTTGTTAACATAATAACATCAGAACATAAGAATAGAGGAAACTGCAGCGGACCTATTGGCCCATACTGGTCAGTCCCATTTAAACCCAACCCCTATCGCTCATATAACCAACCAACCTATGTTTGAAGTTGTTACATAATGCCCATTAATTGTGTAGTGTTTGGGTGAAATTATTTGTTCAAACGAGAAGAGAGTATGCACTTTCATACATTTCTTAAAGATGAAAAACTAAGATACAGTGGATTAACCTCTGCAAGAGAAAAGACAAGATTAATACTGCTAATGTTCGGATGTGCTCGGTGGGCATTGAACAGCACTGCCAGAGGCTGACAGACTCTGCAGTTCTTGTAAAAATATTTTGATAAATATTAGATATGAATTTTATACATTTTTCATAAGTTTACAATAAATTAGCATTAGCGATTCCGTAAATAATGTCAAAAGCAAATAAATCTCCTCGCCCTGGTAGTGTTGTATAATGAATTGTTAATTCTCGCAGCCTCTGGCAATGAGTTTTCAAGGCACTCTCCCTTCTCCCTCTCCTCTCCCCTCTTCCCTCTCCCCTACTCCCATCTCCCCTACTCCCTCTCCTCTACTTCCTCTCCCCTACGCCCCTCTCCCCTTTCCTATCGAATTTGTGTGGATTCCGTCCCATGTTGGAATCAGATATCATGACCGTGCTGATAGACTGGCCAATGAGGCATGTAAGAAAGAAAATGTTGACCGTGACCCTGGCCTGAACCTCCGTCCTGCGTGGCAGTGAGAAGTGATACTGTAGTGGCTCCTCTCCCCTACAACTCCCAACTGAGCTCCGGCCGCGCGCCTACCAGCCAATCAGCGCGAATCGAAATCGAAAAATGCTAGTGACAGGGGGGAAGGAGGTTCAGGGGAAGAATAAAGGGAGGATTGAAGTGAATTTTAGGAGGAGAGAACAGATGCAGTGGCTAAACACCGCTTGCGTGAGGGATTATAAGATGGAGGCAGCAGCAACTCGCCTGGACGCGGCCGGGAGGCGACAAGACACAGCCAGGCTAGCGTCAGGTCAAGCGTTAGGTGCATGTTGGGTTGGGCAATGGATATACAGTGCTTGGGCGGCTTGATTGAGTGTGTTGGTTTCTTGTGTGGAGGAGATGTCTTGGTCTTCTTAGCTTGATGTCGATTTTCTTCTCACTCTCCTCCTCTTCTTGCTCTCTTGAAGTGTCCATTCGTTTGTGTTTGGGTCTTGTTGTTCGTCTTCCTCGTGTATTAAGTCCTCATAGGTGTGGATGAAGTCAGAGACGGTGAGGTTGACCACGTGGGCTTCAGTTCCACGGGCCACGTGGTGTTCTTGGTTCTGTGTGGTGGGCGTCTTCTCTTGAGTTTTCTTTTCTTGGTTTTTCTTTTCTGCTGGTTTTTTCTTTTCTTGGGAGCGTACAGCAAGGAGGGCCTCTTTGTAGCTCAGTTTCTTCTCAATACGAGCCTTGGCTACCCTGCATTCCTCCTTCCATTTGGGGCAGGTCCGATCGGCGGAGGAGTGTGGGCCACCACAAGCAGCGCATTTTTTTACTTTGTTGGGGCAGACCGTGTAGCGGTGTCCAGGGCTGCCACACATGGAGCAGGTGTCCTCCTGCGCCTCACACTTGTTTACAGTGTGTCCATAGTGCTGGCATTTGTAACACCGTTTCGGTCTGCAGTAGGGCTTGACTGGCACAGTTACCCATGCCAGTTGAGCCTCCTTGGGTAAGGTGGAGTGGTGTCTCATGAGGGCAGTGGTGTCGGACAGCTTCTTCACAACTTGAAGTTGCCCCTTGAGGAGCTCACTCAGCTCTGCTTGGTCCATGTGGGCAATTTCGGCGTGGGAGATTACTCCCACCTTCAAGTTGTCCCACATGTAGGCAATCATTTTAAATGGAATGCCGTTGATGTCTGGGATCTCCGCGAAATGTACGGGCATGCCCTTCTCGACGAAGGTGATCTTGATGTCACCATGGAGCTTTAGACGTTCCACCTTGGTGACCCTCACGATCCCATTACTTTCAAAGAACTTCTGGAGAACTAGGAGGTTTAGTTTCTTAGGGCAGGTCGGCGTATCCGGACGTATCCGCGCCACGTTATCAAACTCGTAACCGTTCATGGTGAGAGAGGGTTAGAGATTGCAGCTACGCCGAGAGACTAGGTCTATGCAGAGGATGCAGGGGTACGATCGCCGACCTCTGGTTCAGGATCAGAGCGTTTCACACTTACGCTTAAGCCGCTGTGATTGGTCCTCTCGCTACGCTCACCCCAAATCCTGATCCTCGTAAATTGTATAAATACGGCCATGCCGGATCTGTGCTTGAGGATCGAGAACTGAACGTCGGCGAGGTAGGTTCTCTCTGCTCCCGAGGTACCGCGTGACCATGTTCACCTGCAACCAGGCGAAGGTCGTTAGACTGTATCCAGTCAAGCGCCCTTCGTGCAAGGAACTCAACCTCCTTGTCCTGAGGAAGTTTTTTGACTCCTCGGGAATCACGGGGGTGACAGGGGTCGTCCGCAGTGACAGCGGTGACCTTATCGTCACCTTCGCGGAATGGGGAGAGGCCCAGCAATTAGAAAACATAAGACAAATCAATGGAATCGAGATCCAAGTTGAAGCCTGCCTACAGGACAACTTGGTTTTGGGAGTCATCTCCCACACAGAAATCGAACATCTGGAAAAAGAAGAACTGGCCGAGCTGATCGGAGACCAGCTCTCAATAGTTCGGAAGCTGACCAGTACAGCTGCCCTGGTTGGCTTCCCAAAGAAACTTCCTAGCTCCGGTTTGCTGGGATGGGAGAAGATCCCAGTAAGACCGTATCAGCGAAGACCTACTCGTTGCTACAAATGCCAGAAGTACGGCCATCTGGCGCGGAAGTGTCGTGCTCGGGAGGTGTGTTCAAGCTGCGGGACACCCGGGCACCACGACGCCAACTGCTTGGCGGCCGCCAAGAAGTGCGCAGCTTGTGGTGGCCCTCACTCCTCCTCCGACCGGGAGTGTCCCAAGTGGAGGGAGGAGTGCAGGGTGGCCAAGCTGCGGACTAAGGAAAGACTGAGCTACAAGGAAGCCCTCCTTGTAGTGAAAAATCAAGAAAAGAACAAGCAAGACCAAAACAAGATCACACCAATTAAACCCGATTTCATTACACTATCTTTAACATCGTTTATAGAAGTGTATGAGAATATTCCAGAAGAAGACCAGGAAGAAGAATGGAAACTGAAAAGCAAAAGAAGAAACAAGAAAAGGAAGAAGTCCAACCAATCAGCTTCGGCCGAAATAGCCTAACGGCGAAGTGGCCAGCAATCCCCAATACTATCTATATCTGTGCTTCAGAGGCTAACTAGACACCAGAGGAGACTCACATTCTTGCGGGAATAGCTACTCTCCCGTAACGGTTTCTATACGCCATAGCTTACTGGATCTTGTGCGCATGCACTGATTCTCGCTGTTTAACAGCAATTTCATATTAAAAGTGACTCTGGCATTTGTCCAAATTTTTAACACCTCACGAGCGCTCAGGACTGACAACCTTAGCATTCCCTCCCCACAGTTAGTGTGAGTGACCCACACAACTGCGAGGGAAGCGCTAACTGTTGTCCTTCCTGACGTGGTGGGAGGGCTTTCTCTCTTTACTACATTTTTTCTATCACTTACCCTGGCCGAGGCACCTGCTGATTTTTCCATACTTAAGTATTCGTGCTAGAGCCCCCCCAGTGGTGCACACCTCACAGAGTGGGATTGTGTGTTTCCAGTGGGGGTCGGGGAAATAACCTGGGCCAATCCAGCTGTGACGTCTGTGATCGTGCAGGCACACCACTGTTCAGGGGTCGCCCTTAAGTAAAAGTGTTTTTTTTTTTGCACTAAGGGCCTTACATAACCTTAGTGCACCAACATCAGTATATGTAAAAAAACAACTAAAACTATACCCAAGGGGTGGTTCCCAGCCACCCCAACCATGCCCTCTGGGAGGGGAAACACCAAGCCCCCCTCTACTCGTCCAGGCAGGGACAAGCAGAGGCGGGAGACCAATCACAATGACCCACGACTGCCAAGACCAATGACAGACAAAGACAATGAAACGACCACCGACCAAAATATCCAACAAAGACGTATCATTCAAGTTTCAACTGAGAAGGCCAGAGTAATCCACTTTCGGACTGTTGACACGTCCACCTCGTTTGACAAAATTAATGGGTTCATTATCCAGAAGGCCATTAAGGATCAGATAGGGGACGTGGAGAAAGTCCGAAAGACAAGAAAAGGCGAACTCCAAGTTACTGTTAAAGACGCAAAGCAAATGAGGGACGCCTTGAATCTGAAAACATTTCATTCAACTATAGTGGAACCGTATATCCCAGCATTTCTCAATACCTGTAAGGCTGTAGTTAACAGCTACGAATTCCAGGGAATGAGTAATGACGAAATTAAGTACCACATGAAAGATCAAGGAGTCGTCGATGCCTTCGTCTTTAATAGGAGGACCGCAGACGGTGAACGAAAACGATCAACTACAGCTGTACTGACTTTTGACGGACTTGTTAGGCCCACTCATGTCTTGGTAGGATATGAGAGAGTCCAAACGAAAACATACGTTCCATTTCCTATGCGATGTTTCAACTGCCAAAGGTTTGGACACACTGGTAAGGCCTGCCGTAACACCCAGGTATGCTCCAAATGTGCTCAAACCGGACACGGGACGATGACTGTACACAAACGGAGGAAAAATGCTACCACTGTTCCGGTCAACATGCTGCCTCAGACAGGAAGTGCCCTTCCTACCTGAGGGAGTATGAGATCAGTAGGGTGAGAGCAGAGAATAATTTGGACTACAAGGAGGCTAAGAGGCAGGTGGAGATGTCCTTGCAGACACCAACACCTGGAATGTCCTTCGCATACGCTGTAACCAAAAACACCTCACCTCCCAAAATGTGCACCACTGGAACACAAACTGAGACCAGGACCATCGCAACACAGACTGACTCCACACTCACCGGTTATCCAACCACAGACGCCAACGACGAAAACTCAAAGACAACTATGACTACTAACGAGACTAAAACTAAAAACAAGTTAAACGTGACCACAAAACCTAAGCAGACTCACGACCTTGTCTACCCCGATGTAAGGAGGAGGTCGCTTTCTACCGAAAGCATGACAAGAGACTCTTCACCACAACCAGTGTTTCGCATTGTTGAAACACACCGGGGGCAGGGAGCCCCTGCCGAGCAGAGTACTGGCTTTTTGGAGCCGGGAGACTGCTCATTTGATGCGGGGGATCCTTCCCCGGCACACAATTCCCCCCCAGAAACAAGAGCAAAGAAAAATAAAACCCAAAACGCTGACCATATCAACTCTCAGACTTAAAATTCAATATCATCCAGTGGAATTGCAGAGGTACTGGGAATAAAAATGCTCAATTTCATTTACTAAAGTCATTATTCCGGCCAGACGTTTTTTGCCTACAAGAGACGCTACTTGCGGGTCAGGACGACCCACCTGTATTTGACAACTACACGTCCTACAGGGGAGACAATCTAAGGGGGGGTAGCCCTATATATTAGGAGTGAATTCGCCCAACAAAGAGTCAACCTGAGCGTGAACCTGCAGGCTGTGGCGTGCAGAGTCAAGTTTCGGTCTGGCTATGTTGCCGTCTGCTCACTATACTGTCCTCCGGGCGGGCTCATTGACGATGGTGAGCTTGAGGAGCTATTTAACCAACTGCCAGGAAAGAAAATGATCCTCGGCGACCTCAATGCACGCCATTTGCGGTGGGGCAGTGTCCGGAGTGACGGGAGGGGAGAGCAGGTGGCTGCAGCTATACTCAACTCCAACTTGTCTCTTCTGAATGACGGTAGTGCGACTCGAGTGGACGAACGATTTGGCACAGCCTCAGCTATAGAGCTCTCTATAGTTGATGCTTCCTTGCTATTAGATTGTAAATTTTCTACATACGACGACTCTCTGGGTAGCGACCATTTTCCGATCTGCATTTCTTATGAGTGTGGCGCCCCAACGGCTACTCCCGAGGTGCGCTACAACCTTAGGAAATCGGACTGGAGGGCCTACTCAGGAGCCGTTCGTATAGACATCATTGGAGAAGACATCAACACCAAAATCTCACACATAGAACAAGCTATAATACACGCAGCAGATTTAACAATTCCTAAGACTTCGGCAACAACCCACAGGCCTGGAGTTCCATGGTGGACACCAGACTGCCGACGAGTGGTTTGTGAGCGAAATAGGCGATACCGTTTATTCAACAGAATTCCATCTCTTGAAAACTTAATTGAATATAAAAAAGCTAGAGCCAAGGCTAGGAGGGTTCTCGGGGAGTGCAAGAGAGAGTCTTGGCGGGCATTCGTCTCCACTATTAACAAGGATACCCCTTCCTCTGAGGTATGGTCGGCTACAAACCGGGTCAGATCCAAAGGAGGAAGGACTTTTATCCCACAGGTGAGTAGTGGAGGGCGGCTTCTCGACGAACCCCAGGCCATTGCCAACGCCCTAGGCCAGAAGTTCGCAGATGCCAGTAGCTCCACCAATCATGATCCACGCTTCGGCGTGTTCCGTGATCGTGCCGAGCTCGTGCATCTCGACTTCGAGAACGGGGACGAACAGGACTACAATCGAGCATTTTCCCCAGAGGAACTTTCCTTTGCTTTAAATATGGGCAAGGGCTCTACTCCTGGACCTGACGGTATACGATACGAGATGATTAAGCACCTTGACCAGGGAAACCTGGACAAATTGCTAGAAGTGTACAATGAGATATGGACGTCCAGAACGTTTCCAAACTCATGGCACTTTGCCCATGTCGTACTGATCCCGAAGAGGGACAAATGCCCTACCAACACCAACTCATTCCGTCCGATTTCGCTCACAAACTGTCTGTGTAAGGTCATGGAACGTATGATAAAGCGTAGGCTAATGTATTTTTTGGAAAGTAACAACTTATTGAATGATCGACAGTGTGGTTTCCGCCAAGGTAGAAGCACACTAGATCATTTAATAAGTCTTGAAACTGACATCTCAAAAGCTCTTTGCAGTAAAAAAACACTAATTGCAGTATTCCTAGACATAGAAAAAGCTTTCGACATGACATGGCGGACTGGCCTCATGATGAAGCTCCACGCCTTGGGTCTGAGAGGTAATTTGCCAATTTTCATTAGAAATTTTTTGCAAGACAGGACTTTTTCCGTCAAATTAAAAGGTAACGTAAAATCAGACACATTTGTCCTAGAAAACGGAGTTCCACAAGGCAGCGTTTTGGGCCCAATATTATTCCTTATAATGATTAATGATTTCCTATCACCAGCCCCCAGCTTAAGTGACCTCAAATTCTCCTTGTTTGCTGACGATTGCGCAATCTGGCGCTCCTCTCGGGTCGAGAGACTCTGCATAAAGGGTGCAGGCCGGCCTAAAAGCCGCTGAACAGTGGGCAATACAATGGGGATTTAGGTTTTCAGTTGAGAAGACAGTAGGAGTAGTCTTCACTAAGAAACGTAACATTAATAATCCAGTATTAAAATTAAATGATACTCCTATTAAATTTCAGACTTCAGTAAAATTTCTCGGTGTTCATTTTGACCGGAAATTAACGTGGAAAAACCACATTAACGAACTTGAAAGTAGATGTCTTAAAGTCACAAACATCCTGAAAGTTTTATCAGGTACTACATGGGGAGCCGATAGGAAATCTTTATTAATGGTGTATAAGACCCTGATCAGACCAAAACTTGATTATGGATGCCAGTTGTATGGTTCGGCATGCGAAACCACACTCGCAAAGCTGACCAGAATACAGAACCGATGCCTTCGTCTATGTCTGGGTGCTTACAGGTGTACACGTGTAGGAAAACTAGAGGTGGAGGCCCATGTCCCTCCACTCCACATCAGGAGGGACATGTTGACGCTAAGGTACGGGTTGAGTGCGGCTAGGAGGCGCGGCACAGGCCACCCAGGTTGGTGTGCTGTTGCTAAATTCCGTTTCCTGCAGCTGCGTAGGTCCCCGTCCTCGGTTGTCCGCCTCCAGACCTTGGGCCAGGGTGCTGGTATCCATTTCGAAGACGTTGATAGATACGTTCCACCGTTGTGTCCGCCATGGGAGATCCCCAACTTCCATGTGGAAACATCGTGGCTTCCAGGAGGGAAGAATGACCTTCATCCTGAGCTCCTGAAGCAACTTTTCTATCAATTTCTGGAAGGATATAGCGCCTATACTCACGTGTACACCGACGGGTCCAAGACTGACGACAACGTTGGAGCCGGTATCTGGAGCAGAGACGGGGAGTGGAGCTCCCGCCTGCCGCGGCATACAACCATATTCACTGCAGAGATGTTTGCAATAAGTAGAGCCATTGACATTGCAATAACAAGCGATGTCACTGATGTTGCTGTCATTTCAGATTCCATGTCAGCTCTTAAAGCCATTCAAGGTGGTGATACTACCAGCATTGAGATACAGGGCAACATTATTAATAAACTACATGAGTGTGCCAAGAATATTGTGCTGATATGGGTGCCTGGGCATTGCAACATTCGGGGCAATGAACAGGCAGACAAACTAGCAAAAGCGACTGTGGGTCTCATGGAGACAACCAATGTACCCTGGGAGCGTCAGTCGTGTCTCTCCTTGGGGAAGACATATACAACAGGGAAGTGGCAACTTGATTGGACGAGGTTAGATCTTCACAACAACTGGAAGACTAACATAGGAAACTGGCTTTCAGCATACAGAAAGAATAGGAGGGAAGAGGTGGTTCTCGCCAGACTAAGGTTGAACTGTACCTATTTGACCCACCTAAAAGCCTATTTTGACAACTCCTTTCCACCTATCTGTGCCACGTGCAACAAAATTCTTTCTATCCGACACATTCTGACGGAGTGCAGCCAGTACGAACCAGAACGCCGGCAGCTGGTGATCCTAGCTGCCGAGCAAGGCTTCGTGCTGACTGTACCCAATTTATTGCAAGATGATGTCACCATAAGTGACGCTGTAATAATCTTCCTCAAGGAGACCCATCTTATCTGCATGTTGTGATTGACACACGCATGAACTCTTTTTATATTTATAATATCTATGTAACCATGCCCTAAAGCAAATAAAAATGAATGAAACAAAAATTTAAACATACAACATGAGAGACACATCACAAACCTTTCCATTACATACAACACGCACATTTACCAAGTTAAACTGACACCCACCAACACATATTCAAACAAAAAGACACGGGCTACAAAAAAAAAAAAAAAAAAAAAAAAATCACAGAGAAACTAGTCACCTGACCGGCCATTTCATCTGGTCTGTCAGTAACTACTATCATATCACTCACTCATACCATAATTCATCCCAAATAAAACAACAAGAAGAAAGAAGAAACCAAAATACCAAGAACAAGAAGAACACAAGAATAACAAGAAAAGAAGAAACAAGAACATCAGATTAGTTGTAGCAAGAAAGAAGACCAAGACTAGAAGAAGAAAGAAGACATCAGCTCCGGCCGAAATAGCCCAAAGGCGAAGTGGCCAGCAATCTCCAATACCATACCATCTGTGCTACAAGCGTCCCGCTTAACCAACCCAGATGCACCACAGGAGACAGTCAACGCAGAAGAAAAAGGAGCAACCGAGCAAACACCAGCCGCAACAGTACACGAAACAAACGCAAAGTCACAAATGATTGAAACATCCACCCAAAGTACAGTAGAGAGGCAGGACCATCAAAATAACATCCAAAGAGAGACAGGAGCCGTAAGGAAAAAAGTCACAACAGCAACCATGGATACCCAGGGCGAGGAAACGCTCCTGACTTTAGAATGTGCAGACGACTGTGAACTACAGCTTCACTGGTGTGACAAAATATTTATCCCTAATGAATGCAAAACGATGCCAGACATTATACAAGCCATAACGAAACAAGAACTAAAATGGACCTACTCTAACGACAAATACTCTGAAGCACTAGTAGAAGCTTACCTGATAAACCAAAGGATTAAAATAAGGAGACACAACTTCAAAAAAGAAGAACAATGGAAATTCCAAAGAATCCGTAACGGACTGGTTCCGGACAAGAGATCGCCACCCGCGCAACAAACAAGAAACAAAAAATCAAAACACAATGAATAAAGAAAAACCCAGAACACTTACCATCATACAACACAACGTCCTCAACTGGGAAACAAATAAAAACAACCTTGCAAACACATACCTCAGCATTGATCTGGACATAATTTTAATAAATAGTCACGGCAATTCAAATTCCAAGAAAATAAAAATATTTGGATATACAACCTACCAAAGAAATAAAATAGAAGAATTAAATGATGGCGTGGCCATTGCTGTAAAACACATACTCAAACATCAAATCATCCACGAATTCCAGGACGAATTCCTGGGAATCAAAATAACTACCACACTAGGAGAAATAGCAATAGCCACAGCATATTTACCGCCAAGACGGAACTACCTGCCGGCCCCAGACTTGATAAAACTATTGAACTACAACTGCCCAACATATATAATAGGAGATCTGAACCCAAGACATCCAATATTCGGCCACGGAAACAGGAACAGGGTTGGCACTGCATTGCATACCATAATGAACACAGGGAAGCTGATCCACCTAGGACCACACTTCACCACATTCATTGACAATAACAAAACAACAACCCCAGACAAAGTCTTCACCAATAACAAGGCATTCCTGAATTACCATATAAAACAAGGACCACTAACTACCAGCGACCACATTCCAATGATAATAAAACTATCCACAAGCCCAATCCAAGTACCAACAACCCCACGTTTCCAAATGCAAAAAGCAGACTGGGAAGGCTACAGGAAGCAACTAGAACAAGTTAAGATCCCAGATCTCCAAGGCAAAACACTAGAAGATATTGACAACGAAACAGATACCCTTATACGTAACATCAAAAAGGCAATAGAGAACAACATACCAATCACAACATATCGAACGCTACCACACATCAGGACATCCCATGAATTGCGAATGCTCCAAGTACAATACAATAACATAATGATGTACATACAAAACTATCCACCAACAACAGAGCTTATTAGAAACTTAAGGCAAATACAACAAAAGTTAAGAGATGAAAGCCTGATAGCACACCAACAGATATGGAACGAACTAATAAACAACTTGGATACCACAAGAAATGACAAGAACTTCTGGCAGAACGTAAACAAAATTCTAGGAAACGACAAACTCCAACAAAAGTACATAAAAGACCAAAACGGGAAAAAACTCTTTGAAGAAAAAGAGATAGAATCCGCATACAGGAGAGAATGGAAAAAAAGTATTTCAAATATCAGAAGAAGAAAATGAGAAATTTGATGAGGAACACGAAAATCACATCTGCAGAGAAATGGCTGAAATGATACATAGGATAACCCCATACCATGTGGTGGACAAAACCAGCCTCAACCCGATAGAACCAATTACAGAAGGAGAACTGCTACACTACATCAGACACACTAAAGAAAAAGCACCAGGATTTACAAAAATCACAAGAAATATGATCCTATACCTACCCAATAACTGCACACAAGGCATCCTTGAAATATTTAAC
Organism: Homarus gammarus; assembly: GCA_958450375.1. Taxonomy (NCBI): domain Eukaryota; kingdom Metazoa; phylum Arthropoda; class Malacostraca; order Decapoda; family Nephropidae; genus Homarus; species Homarus gammarus. Next base: position 194,762 of record CAUDMG010001195.1, on the reverse strand, counting down.
TCAGCTTTGGCAAGTGGATACTTCATTGATGCATTTAAAAACGCAAAACTCGTATTCATACCGAAACCAGCCAAAGACCACACTCAAGTAATTAACTACAGACCGATTTCCCTACTCGAAGTTATAGGAAAACTATTTGAAAAGGCAATAAACAAGAGAATCAGAAAACACAGAAGCGAAAACGGACTACTAAACCCCAGACAACATGGATTCACTGAAAAAAGGGGAATGCATACTGCACTAGCCATAATCACGGAAACGTTAGCCAACAAGAAAGCAGAAAGAAACCAAGTCAACATTGTATTAAGAGACGTTAAGAAAGCATTCGATACAGTATGGCACCTAGGATTAAAATTTAAACTGCTTCAATTAAATCTTCCAGAACCAATAGAAAAAATCGTCTGTGACTTCCTAGACGACCGCACGGCACAAATACAAATTGGCAGCTATATAGGACCACCCATAAAACTGAAAAGTGGAGTACCCCAAGGCAGTGTCCTTTCACCCACGCTGTACAATATCTACACAGCAGACCTACCAGAACCAGCTCCCTTCAGTGAACACATAAGTTTTGCAGACGATATCACACAAATCATCACATACCCCGGCAAATCAACAGCAATAATGGCACAACATACTACAAACGCAATAGAGAACATCAACTAGTACGAAAAAAAGTGGAAGATACAAACGAACACCAACAAGTTCAAAATAATCCCAATCGCTAAAAGGAAAAAAGACCCCATTATAGTAGACAACAAAGCGATTCCATATGCCATGGAAGGCACTGTCCTAGGGTTGAAGATAACAACAAAAGGATACAAAACATTCATCACCGAAAAACTTGCAAAAACCAGAAACATGGTAATTAAATTAAAACGCTTCAGAAGCCTGTCAGCAAAAAACAAGTTAAAGTTATATAGAGCTGTGTCCAATCCCGACTAGTATATCCACCAATTCCCCTACATGCAATAAAACAAACAAACGTAAAGAAACTGCAGACAATTCAAAACTTAGCCCTAAGGGATGTATATAACATCAGATATCCTGACATAGTCACCAACCGTCAACTACACCAACGAGCGCAAATAGAACCCCTAAACGTTTACCTACACGAACACTCAAAAAGAATATGGACAAAGCTAGAAGAAATAGAGCCAGGACCAATCAAAGAATGGATGGAAGAGACAGAAGAAGGAAGAAGAGAACACTCGTGGTTCCCTCGCAGTAAAAGAAGAGCCCTAGAACCCACACCAACTCCACTCTATTGAAAGATGCAACGTTACCCCAGTGACAACCTAGGCAGCCCTACCACTTACAACATTAGATCATAAAAAGATGGGATGTTCTTAGCAGAAACACAAGTACCTGCCCTAGACTCCTCACCATTGGCTAGGACATAAGACCCGAAAATGTAAGGCATAATATTGCAATATTTGCTAAACATACAAACACATGACATAAATATAATACCTAAGACGAAAATTAGCTGAAACACAAACATGAGAAAACAGAAGCACTTGGGTTGAGCCCCAAGGCCTAGCATTCTACTACTATTTTCCAATTTCCTCGCTTTTCTTCTGCACTATCCACCAACCCCAAGTCCCTCCAAATTCCACCATTATTCTTCAAGTCCAGTTCCCGCACCACCAATCTACACAACTGCATCAAGATTTCTTCATACTTTACTTCACCCATCGATCGATCGATCGGGAGACCATTCTACACTCGGCTACTGGACCAGCAACATCTCTCACAGCTCCTCACCTAGTTACTCCTAAGCACTGCGCTGTACAACAATATATATACAGAAAGCGCATCGTGAGTTTCTATCCTACCTCATTCCTGAGTGAAGATATCTACATGTACGTACGTTTGTGTGCCCATACAAAGAGATAATAGACAACTAAAGAGAATTGACAACTGGCCACATACAGTACGCTACAGTACCACCCTCAGTGTCAAGACCTGACTGAATTACTTAGAATAGGCAAACTGTACTACAAGGTTTGCCAATAAATTTGTTAAACTAAAAAACTCTCCCCTTCTCCCTCTCCCTCTCTCTCCTTTCTCGAATAACACACTGGCCCATACTAGGCAGCCCCGTTTACACCCAACCCCTGTCGCTCACTTGTCATGTGACGTCATGACTCCTGTCAACTCATGTCTACATTATTAATATAATAAGCACAACAGGGAGGAAAGGATCTTCTGTAGGCAACTGTACATATAGTTAAAACTCTCTCTCTCTCTCTCTCTCTCTCTCTCTCTCTCATCAGATTCATACCTTCTGAGAGAAGATAAAAGAGGATTATGCAAGAAATTGAGTCTACTGTACATGGGCACCTGGTGAACTGCAAGAGAAAGAACCTGAGGAAGAGAGACCATACTGATCACTGAGTATTTACAACGTCAACTGGATGATGTAAGGAGGGAGAGATGCTCTTCTCATTGAAAAAAAAAGAAGAAAAAAAACAGATAATGGGAATGGGAGGAGATTTATTTGCATGCATAGATAGAAAATGCTTTTATTACGGCTATTGCTTCAACTAAAGATAGTCTTAGTAGCTATTTTTTTCTCTCTTCAATGATTTTTTTCATGCCTGGTCTGAGGAGGATATTAGTCGAGCACTGACCCTTCACATCTTAATCCCGAAAACTTATCACAATTTGTGTAATAAGAATAAATTTCCTATCCCGTCTGTCAGTACACTGTATCACTGGATTACTAACCTCAATGTGAAACCAGTAGAGTTGCAAGCAGATTACCATAAATACTAGTCTAAAGATAACCGGGAACTTCTACGTGTTTTATCTTTTGATGAAACAAGTGTCAGCGAAGGTAACCCTTGTCATATGATGTTATAACTCCTGCCACCTCACCTCACACCTGCAAGCAGAGGCAGCACCTGTTATCACCTGCCCTAACAACCCCCCCCCCCCCCCATAATCTGGCGTCAGTGGCGGTAACACTTGTCATGTGAAGTCATAACTCTTGTCAACTCATGTCTACATTATTAATATAATAAGCACATCAGGGAGAAAGGATCTCCTGTAGGCAACCGTAAATCTTGTTATAATTACTCTTTCGTAAGCTGCACTGATTTGAATACATAACTAAAACTGAAATGCATTGTTTAACCTTTCCTTCTCTGGTACTGCATATACATATTCTGTATCACCCACTGCACTGATTGGCGTCCTTAACTAAAGTTATATGCAAGATTAGACACGCTACTAGTATTATTTTCTATGTGAGATACTGAGATAACAAAGTGCAGTATGTGTAACCATAAATGTTCTGTTTATAAGGGGTGAGGGGTAGAGGAGGGAGCGCGGGAGTCAACCTGGTGACGTCAGCAAAATTCCGCCCAGCTGCGTGCTGGATGACCTCTTCCAAAGATACCATGTTGGAAAGCGAAAAGATATCTCCCGACAGCCTTTTAAGTTTTCTCTATAATACATGATAATCGACATATTTTAACATCTAGTATCATTTATCTCATGTTAGGCTTTTTTTTTGTATTGGCAATCAGTATAGAGTAACTTGAAATATAAATAAGAATACAGTGAATACCTCCGTTACCACTCAGCACACCAGATACTAACACACCTGCCGAGTCATAAAAAATAAGCCACTCACCCCTACTGCCGGATCTCACCATAGACCACCGTGATGTGTATCATTAATTCAGCTTCATTGTGTATTCTTGTCATAAATGGTTAACATAACTACATTTAATTTTACAGTTCAGTTTCTCTCCAGTCACGACTTGGGTGACGTGATTTAAATTTTGTGTTGTTTTAATCGTTTGATTTTGATTTTATTTCTTTAATATTAATACAGACATTATTTTTTTATTTGTCTGGACATTGTTGTTTCTTTTCTATAAATTTATCTAATTTTGGTTACAGCGATAACCGACACGTTAGTTAGTTAATATAGAAGAATAAGAGTCAATATGCTCATCTTGCCCCAGCCTTTGTGTTATTGTGTATTAATTAACTCTCATACTTCAATACTCTGCTAGACATCTTTTGTAGTGATGTGAGGTCTGTGTGTTGACTAACTGTTTAACACACGTGTTATAAGTAGAGCAGTATGACATTTAATAAACTCTCCTAAATTTATGACCAATCTTTCGAATCGTGTATCTCAATGTTTATGTTATATTTCGTAAGTATTTGATCACTCTTTACCTGGTAAAACTTAAACTAGCTTAACTAAGTCACCCTAATATAACCCGCCTTCCTTACTATTCACAACATCGTGTGTGATATCGAATCTGCTTACTGTCTGGGATCACTGCACTTGTGTTCCTTAAGCTAAGTAAGACACCATCTTTCTGTAGTTGTGGTGAGTTGAGTGTGACCATCACCACACATTACATTAATATACAAGTAATAAAAATTTAATCCAAGATTCGTGGATCTAATCATTCGAAATGTGTCTCAAGGATTACATCGATGAACTATTCCATGAAAATCACCGCCACTATTTTACTGTATTGTCTCCCCTGCCTGATAGATCCGTGTTAATAGCCTCAATCTATATTTATTTCAGAAAAAGGGTAGAAATCCACTCAACAGTTTGGTCAAAATTTTGGCCCAATACTGTGAATTTTATGTTGAAAGGAACATAAAGAGAAATCTTATATACTGCAATAAAAACAAAACAAAAAGTTGCGAAGAATGGTTCAGTGAGGATGTGAAAGAGACAAAGTATGAAAGTGGATACTCCTGCCAGACTCCAAGTATGTCAGCATGTGTCGTGTGCAGTGGTGTCACGAAGCTCTAAAGACAGCTGATGGTTGATGATTTGAGTATGTCTTATGATGCACTGAGTCTGAGTAGTGTTTGCTAAGTCATCACCCGCGTGCCTTCCTCGTGTCACCTATTAACCTTACTTGATCAGGCCAGACAGCAAGCATGACCTTAGCTGGCCGTGTCCATCACGACCACACCACCAACTCCCCCATGTAACACATAGAGTAAATAATTGACTTGCCTCATCTATCTGGCTGTCAGTGATACTGTCCTTCTAACTCAACATTGTGTTAAAAAAATTTGTAAAACTTAAATGGTAATGTGGTGATAAAACAGAGAATATGAATAAGTGAATGGATGATTGCATTGATAAACTTATCTAAAAAGATTATACACATACATGTCCTCATATTCAGCTGTTTATTTGTTGACAAGTCAATTAGAATTGTCTGTTCAACACTCGTGTTCCCGCACGCAATACTGTACCTTACCGCGTTGCCTGACTCAAACCATCCCTGACCTGTGATATCATCAGTCGCACAATGGATGCCTCATTAACTGTGCCTTGTAGTCTTTATATATATTTACCCATAATGTCAAAATAAAAATACATGTACCAACTTACCCTCAGTTTTGTTCTAGGGACCCGAGTAAGGAAACAAAGGAAACTGACTAAACTCCAAATATATGCTACGTGACATTCCTCCATGCAGTTCTTTTCTGTAAAACGCTTCCGTTTGTATCTTAGAACATCAACACTGTTATTGCTATGAAGATAGGAGTCCGAGAAATCTCTCTTCCTCTTTCAACTCTTTATAAGTGTTAGTATATATAACCTCCCTAGTCACAGATAATGTTTCTTCTTTATAAGTGTTAGCGTATATAACCTCTCTAGTCACATATAATGTTTTCTTCTTTATAAGTGTTAGCGTATATAACCTCCCTAGTCACATATAATGTTTCTTTTTTATAAGTGTTTGCGTATATAACCTTTCTAGTCAAAGATAACGTTTCTTCTTTATAAGTGTTAGCGTATATAACCTCCCTAGTCACATATAATGTTTTCTTCTTTATAAGTGTTAGCGTATATAACCTCTCTAGTCAAAGATAATGTTTCTTCTTTATAAGTGTTAGCGAATATAACCTCCCGAGTCACAGATAATGTTTTTTATGAGGGTAAGTAGGAGAGCGAGACACAGTGTAAGGGTTAGGGGTCAGGGTGTACACCATCATCACGGAACACAACGGGACCTGAACGAGGACTATGAATTTGCAAGACAGCACAGTTGATCGCTGAAGTGGTTTGTCATTGAGACTTCAGTCTTCATTCCTTATACTTCCATATACTATTTGTTACGATTGTCCGCCAAAAGTTTTTGTTCTGGGTATAAAATACGTTGGTTCGGATGGTGGGTGCGGGTGGCTCGGGCAGCTTTGTTCAATACTCGCCCACACCAACTGAGCCCTCGTTTACGTATTAAATTTGTTTTATTACAGTATGACTTTGTGTATTTATTAATGCAACAGTTGTCTCTCATATAATATTGATTGTAGCATGTTTGTATATAGGTAAGATAGTGGAACTAATGTCAGTAGGGTTATTTCGGTAAAGTTTTCGTTTTGGCCAATCATGCTATAATACCGCAGTATTTAGCGGTAGAGAGGTGACGTCAGTGGTAAGCTGATACACTGTAATCAGTCTCCGCACAGCTGTCGTAAGTTCAGTATACCCTCTCTCTAGTGTTTTGGAAGTTGGCATTTGACCATTATGATTTGTTATTGCTTGATATTGCTTTTGTGTGATCTTGTTGGACCTTCAGTCCTTACTCAGGCACTTCCAAACTTATTATTATTATTGTTATTTATTTTATTTTGTGTACATATTTGGTGGTGGGAATAAGTTACTTAAAGTTCATATATTTATTGACTTGTCTAAGTTTTGACCTGTTAACTTGACCTTTGTTGGGGGAACTTGGGATTAATACTATAATAATAAATACTGATATATTTGTGTCTATGTAACGATTTACCCTATAGTCGTAACACTATTGCTCCCCAAAGTGTGATCTTCCACGCATTCTCTGGCATCCTCCAGTAATATATACTTAGGCTTAACAGTTCAGGTTGGTACTTATTCATCAATTACACCTAAGAAGCTACGTCATAAATCTCATCTGTATAACTAGATAATACGGACATTGTTCACAGTGGACGCACCTGACTGTAACAAAGCTCAAGATAAGTGTAATAGAAAAGAAGAGAAACAATTGTGGGCATCGACGCGTGAAGATCCTACAGTATGTAGTGCTAACATACTGTACAAATGTGGGTGATTGCCGCAACTAGAGAACCTTGGTGAATAATTTACTCAAGTTTCGTCATTATGTAATTTAGGCAAATATATGCATCAGTATCCTGTTCACACAAGGGAATGAGTATAATACGGGTTTTATTAGTAGTCAAAGACATCATCTGCAATGCCAAGGGCACAACTGCTTCCTCAAGCGATCACACAGCTTTTCGCACATTCTCCAGCCAACCTCCGCCTTGCATCGATTCTCCCTCACCGATCTCCCTCCCCTCTACTACAGCCACCCTCCGGCCGAAAAGGCAGAAAAACTTAGAGACCATCAACTACAACCTCAACCCCCATGAGAGTAAGATTAAACTTCCCTGTAGGTACACCACCTGAAGTCAAGTATCTCTGGCTGAACGATGCGAAAGATAAACACCAAGACTCTGAGTTTCAGTTCAGAGAAGGTACACAAGATCATGTTCTGATTAGAAGCGACACAGCAGTCATACAGGATCTCCTCACCAATAGCATAAGGGGAATAACCATGGAACAATCATCCCAATCATCGAGCAAGAAAACCATCTTAATCATAGGGCTCGACCAGTACCAGACCCCTACACTACTAGAAGCTCACCCCGACATCAGAAGGACGAAGCGACTCAGGGGCAAGAACGCAGTCATTGCAGACTGGGTTGGCTCGGAAGACCCACCCAAAACCATTCGAGTCCGTGATGCCTACCGGACTCTGAAGGTAACTCTCTATCAGCCTACTACCCGGAGGTGTTACACTTGTCAGCACTGGGCCATGTGGCCCGATTATGCCCCTCGACTAAGCCGTGGTGTGGTCTCTGCTCAAGACAACATGCAACAGGCTTGCAGAGATACAGTTGCTCAAGGGGGTGTCATTCAACAGAAGTGTATTAACTGCAAAACAGTTGGAGTTCCTGTATGGCACCCTGACTGTCCTAGAGCTCCAACACCCCTTCAGCGCCCAGACCCGCCACCCGTGCAGGTCTCAAGAAACACTACTGCTGCTAGGGTACTCCCTACGGCCAACCCCTGGCCCACCATCCACATCAAAGCTCCAGGATCATCACCAGCAGTCATCGAAAGATCAGCATGGGGCAACACAGACGTACCTACACAATAGGTAGCTGCCAACACACCCTGTGAACACGCACAAAGCGAGGAGATCAATGATTTGAAAAATGAAATTGATGAACTCAAAGCTCAATTTTCAACTCAAACTGATATGTTAAGGAGCCTCTGTGATACACTACCGAAAAAGAACACCACCAACACAGTGCAGCAGCTATGGAAAGATTACAGTCAAACTGAAGACATTCAGATGTCAGTACCAGATGTGGAAACTCAAGACCCACCAGGAACTAGTGTCCACGCAGATGAAAATAGTGATACTGGTAACAGTTCTACTGATGCCTCTGTGGACATGGTCAGTGAAGATGAACAAACACAAACAGACAATGGTGGTGATGTCGAGTGTAACCAAAGTGTGTCGTTGTCTGCTATTGACATACAACAATTGATAAGCAGTACATGCTCCAGAAATGTTTCCAAAACGTCATGTGGCCTACTGCCTGCCAAAGGGACAAGCAGCTAAGAAAAGAACAGTATCATACAGTGTCTTTTGCTTCTTCCAAATACAGTTCATAATGGCCAGTGTTAATACCAGACAAAGATACAGAGCGGTGAAGGTGATGAATTGGAACATCTCATCCCTTAGAAAACGACAAGTGATCGTGGGCCCTTCGTGCCCGGTGGCAAGTCCGGTAGTACAGTTTACCGAGGCGTGAAAGTTCAAACGCTCGTGCTTGGCTAGCGCTCAACCGCCGTTCTGCTGACAGCGTACAGTGACATCGTTTTCCAGATGGTCGTGGTTGTTATAATCATGGTCATGGTTCTTATAATCATGGTCGTGGTTGCTGTAATCATAGTCGAGGTTGTTATAATCATAATCGTGGTTATGATCATAGTCGTGGTTTTTATAATCATTATCGTGGTTGTTATAATCATGGTCGTGAATGTTATAATCATGGTCGTGGTTGCTTAATCATATTCGTGGTTGTTATAATCATGGTCGTGGTTGTTACATTCATGGTCGTGCTTGTTATAATCATAGTCGTGGTTGTAATACTCATATTCATTGTTGTTATAATCATGGTCATGTTGTTACAATCATGGTCGTGGTTGTAATACTCATATTCGTTGTTGTTATAATCATGGTCATGGTTGTTATAATCATGGTCGTGGTTGTCATAATCATGGTCGTGGTTGTTAAAATCATGGACGTGGTTGTTATAATCATAGTCGTGGTTGTTATAATCATGGTCGTGGTTGTAATACTCATATTCGTTGTTGTTATAATCATGGTCATGGTTGTTATAATCATGGTCGTGGTTGTTATAATCATGGTCGTGGTTGTTAAAATCATGGTCGTGGTTGTTATAATCATGGTCGTGGTTGTTATAATCATGGTCGTGGTTGTTATAATCATGGTCGTGGTTGTTATAATCATGGTCGTGGTTGTTATAATTATAGTCGTGGTTGTTATAATCATGGTCGTGGTTGTTATAATCATAGACGTGATTGTTGTCATCATAGTCGTGGTTGTTATAATCATGGTCGTGGTTGTTATATTCATGGTCGTGCTTGTTATAATCATAGTCGTGGTTGTTATAATCATGGTCGTGGTTGTTATAATCATAGTCGTGGTTGTTGTAATCATGGTCCTGGTTGTTATAATCATGGTCCTGGTTGTTATAATCATGGTCGTGGTCGTGATACTTACAGTATCTAATATACTATAAGAAGGAATAGAATAAAGGTTAGAATATTTAGTTAAAGAAATATTCGCCATAAGGAGAGGTTAAAATAAAATAAAAATTATTATGAATCACCGATGATCATTCCGAGATAAATTATATTATGAAGAGAAGTGACCTTGGTTCTGGTTAGATTAGTCACCATCTGCTTAAGTCATCACCTGTGTTAAGTCATCATAGACATCATGTGAACCAGTCAGTTAGCTGTCTGTCTGTCCTGTTAGTTGCCATATTGTCTATTTGTGCATGTATGAATCTGTCTATATTTGTCAACCTCCTGTCTGTTTCACTGTCTATATTCACCCTGTGTCTATTGTAGTCATCTTCTCCATGCATTTCTGTTATTATCTTTTTATCTCTTCTCCTTTTCCACCCATAGGAATACACAGGTATACACTGTAGCTGTAAGGTCGTCTGGTAACGTTGAAACTGTGCATCCAGATGCATGATGAAACTCAGCTCCCCTCACCTGTTATCTCTAACTATTTTCTGTTTCCCTTCTTTATTCTTCCATTTACTCAACTTCCTTCCTTTACTAATCCAAACAACATTAAAAAAAAAGTAGGTCCAAGAAAAAAAGTGGGGGGAGGAGGAGGGAACGGTACGATAACTGCAATCGTGGGCTGACAGCATCCAGCGAATGAGGGTGCGCCAAGTCCGTAGACTTGCATCGTTTTCCAGCATAAATAAAATGGTTATGTAATGGCTTCCTAAAGAAACCATCGATATGGGACCAGGTTTGTTCCACTGTACGATTTTTTTTGCGATTTTTCCACCAAGTTTGATGAAAAACGATCGTGCCGTTTCGGCTGCCCAGAGAAGACACACACACACACACACACACACACGCCTAGTCCTATAGTATATTAGATACCCTTACCTACACCACAAAGTTGTGACTGAAGACATCGATATTGTGTGTCTGCAGGAGTGTCTCACACCTAATGGTAAGCCCCCACCCAGTATATTCATGGTCGTGCTTGTTATAATCATAGTCGTGGTTGTTATAATCATGGTCGTGGTTGTTATAAACATGGTCGTGAGTGTTATAATCATGGTCGTGGTTGTAATAATCATATTCGTTGTTGTTATAATGATGGTCATGAGTGTTATAATCATGGTCGTGGTTGTTATAATCATAGTCATGGTTGTTATAAACATGGTCATGAGTGTTATAATCATGGTCGTGGTTGTAATAATCATGGTCGTGGTTGTTATAAACATGGTCGTGAGTGTTATAATCATGGTCGTGGTTGTAATACTCATATTCGTTGTAGTTATAATCATGGTCATGGTTGTTATAATCATGGTCGTGGTTGTTATAATCATGGTCGTGGTTGCTATAATCATGGTCGTGGTTGTTATAATCATAGTCATGGTTGTTATAATCATGGTCGTGGTTGTTATAATCATGGTCGTGGTTGTTATAATCATGGTCGTGGTTGTTATAATCATGGTCGTGGTTGTTATTAACATATTCGTGGTTGTTATAACTCATGGTCGTGGTTGTTACATTCATGGTCGTGCTTGTTATAATCATAGTCGTGGTTGTTATAATCATGGTCTTGGTTGTTATAATCATAGTCGTGGTTGTTATAATCATGGTCGTGGTTGTTATAATCATAGTCGTAGTTGTTATAATCATGGTCGTGATTGTTATATTCATGGTCGTGCTTGTTATAATCATAGTCGTGGTTGTTATAATCATAGTCGTGATTGTTATAAACATGGTCGTGAGTGTTATAATCATGGTCGTGGTTGTAATAATCATATTCGTTGTTCTTATAATGATGGTCATGAGCGTTATAATCATGGTCGTGGTTGTTATAATCATATTCGTGATTGTTATAATCATGGTCGTGGTTGTTATAATCATGGTCGTGGTTGTTATAATCATGGTCGTGGTTGTTATAATCATGGTCGTGGTTGTTATAATCATGGTGGTGATTGTTATAATCATAGTCGTGGTTGTTATAATCATGGTCGTGAGTGTTATAATCATAGTCGTGGTTGTTATAATCATGGTCGTGGTTGTTATAATCATAGACGTGGTTGCTATAATCATGGTCGTGGTTGTTATACTCATTGTCGTGGTTGTTATAATCATGGTCGTGGTTATAATCATATTCGTGGTTGTTATAATCATGGTCGTGGTTGTTATATTCATGGTCGTGCTTGTTACAATCATAGTCGTGGTTGCTATAATCATGGTCGTGATTGTTTTATTCATGGTCGTGCTTGGTATAATCATAGTCGTGGTTGTTATAATCATAGTCGAGGTTGTTATAAACATGGTCGTGAGTGTTATAATCATGGTCGTGGTTGTTATAATCATATTCGTTGTTATTATATTCATGGCCGTAAGTGATATTATCATGGTCGTGGTTGTTATAATCATGGTCGTGGTTGTTATAATCATATTCGTGGTTGTTATAATCATGGTCGTGGTTGTCATAGTCATAGTCGTGGTTGTTATAATCATGGTCGTGGACGTTAAAATCGTAGTCGTGGTTGTTATAATCATGGTCGTGGTTGTTATAATCATAATCTTGGTTGTTATAATCGTGATCATGGTTGTCATAATTATGGTCGTGATTGTTATATTCATGGTCGTGGCTGTTATAATCATAGTAGTGGTTGTTATAATCATGGTCGTGGTTGTTATAATCATGGTCGTGGTTTTTATAATCATAGTCGTGATTGTTATAATCATGGTCGTGGCTTGTTATAATCATGGTCGAAGGTTGTTATAATCATGGTCGTGGTTGTTATAATCATGGTCGTGGTTGTTATAATCATGGTCGTGGTTGTTATAATTATAGTCGTGGTTGTTATAATCATGGTCGTGGTTGTTATAATCATAGTCGTGATTGCTATCATCATAGTCGTGGTTGTTATAATCATGGTCGTGGTTGTTATAATCATGGTCGTGGTTGTTATAATCATGGTCGTGGTTGTTGTAATCATGGTCCTGGTTGTTATAATCATGGTCGTGGTTGTTATAATCATAGTCTTGGTTGTTATAATCGTGATCATGGTTGTTATAATCATGGTCGTGGTTGTTATGTTCATGGTCGTGGCTGTTATAATCATAGTAGTGGTTATAATCATGGTCGTGGTTGTTATAATCATGGTCGTGGTTTTTATAATCATAGTCGTTGTTGTTATAATCATGGTCGTGGCTTGCTATAATCATGGTCGTGGTTGTTATAATCATGGTCGTGGTTGTTATAATCATGGTCGTGGTTGTTATAATCATGGTCGTGGTTGTTATAATTATAGTCGTGGTTGTTATAATCATGGTCGTGGTAGTTATAATCATAGTCGTGATTGTTATCATCATAGTCGTGGTTGTTATAATCATGGTCGTGGTTGTTATAATCATGGTCGTGGTTGTTATAATCATGGTCGTGGTTGTTATAATCATGGTCGTGGTTGTTATAATTATAGTCGTGGTTGTTATAATCATGGTCGTGGTTGTTATAATCATAGTCGTGATTGTTATCATCATAGTCGTGGTTGTTATAATCATGGTCGTGGTTGTTATATTCATGGTCGTGCTTGTTATAATCATAGTCGTGGTTGTTATAATCATGGTCGTGGTTTTTATAATCATAGTCGTGGTTGTTGTAATCATGGTCCTGGTTGTTATAATCATGGTCCTGGTTGTTATAATCATGGTCGTGGTCGTGATACTTACAGTATCTAATATACTATAAGAAGGAATAGAATAAAGGTTAGAATATTTAGTTAAAGAAATATTCGCCATAAGGAGAGGTTAAAATAAAAAAAAAATTATTATGAATCACCGATGATCATTCCGAGATAAATTATATTATGAAGAGAAGTGACCTTGGTTCTGGTTAGATTAGTCACCATCTGCTTAAGTCATCACCTGTGTTAAGTCATCATAGACATCATGTGAACCAGTCAGTTAGCTGTCTGTCTGTCCTGTTAGTTGCCATATTGTCTATTTGTGCATGTATGAATCTGTCTATATTTGTCAACCTCCTGTCTGTTTCACTGTCTATATTCACCCTGTGTCTATTGTAGTCATCTTCTCCATGCATTTCTGTTATTATCTTTTTATCTCTTCTCCTTTTCCACCCATAGGAATACACAGGTATACACTGTAGCTGTAAGGTCGTCTGGTAACGTTGAAACTGTGCATCCAGATGCATGATGAAACTCAGCTCCCCTCACCTGTTATCTCTAACTATTTTCTGTTTCCCTTCTTTATTCTTCCATTTACTCAACTTCCTTCCTTTACTAATCCAAACAACATTAAAAAAAAAGTAGGTCCAAGAAAAAAAGTGGGGGGAGGAGGAGGGAACGGTACGATAACTGCAATCGTGGGCTGACAGCATCCAGCGAATGAGGGTGCGCCAAGTCCGTAGACTTGCATCGTTTTCCAGCATAAATAAAATGGTTATGTAATGGCTTCCTAAAGAAACCATCGATATGGGACCAGGTTTGTTCCACTGTACGATTTTTTTTGCGATTTTTCCACCAAGTTTGATGAAAAACGATTGTGCCGTTTCGGCTGCCCAGAGCAGACACACACACACACACACACACACACACACACACACACACACACGCCTAGTCCTATAGTATATTAGATACCCTGACCTACACCACAAAGTTGTGACTGAAGACATCGATATTGTGTGTCTGCAGGAGTGTCTTACACCTAATGGTAAGCCCCCACCCAGTCTGCCCAATTATGTATGTATGATGTATGCTAAGAAGTCACTCCCACATGTACCTCTTGTATTCAAAAAGATTACCAGCCTTCAGTACCATGGGGTCACTATCCACCTGGGCAACTCCACACTCAACGTGCTAAACGCCTATGCTCCCTCAGATCAGTTTCAGTACACAGATCTCCCAGACCTTTTACACACTGAGCCCCCTGTCCTGATGTGTGACCTGAATACTAGACACAAGAAATTAGGTGACTCCACCACTAACACCAATGGTAGGAGACTTATCTCACTTCTCAGCGCATATGAAGATTCTCAAATTATAGGTAATAATGAACCAACACACATCTATGGCGGGGGTCTAGACAAGTGTATTGGTTTTACTCTTTCATACACAACTCATAGCTCTGATGTTGTCACTGATCTTATGTCTGACCACAGCCCAATCCAAGCGAGTATACATGTAGCCAATGACACCCCCACTGGTGGTAAACTCAACAGACGTAGAATCACAGTCAAGCAAGAACATGAAAGCCAGTTCATAGACTTCATCCATGACTGGTACAAGGACTACAAGCCTGACAACTACCAAAGTTTCCATGACGATCTGATAGATAGGACTTATGCATACGTCACCAACAATGCCTCCACCAAAAAAAGGAGGAAACGTGGTCAGCATAATGGGAACAGGCAACAGCAGTGCTATAATGACCCTGAGCTGAAAAAACTCAGGGCTAGAGTCAGGAGGGTGGGTAAAGGTTACAAACAAATTAGAACACCTCAAATGTTGCAATTGTATCAAGCTTCCCTTGCTGCTGTCAGGGAACGTGTAAACGAACTCACACAAAATGCATGGGAGACATATGTCAACAACCTGAACCAACACACATCCCTCAGCAAAGCCTGGAAAGACATAAACATAATAAGAGGTAAAAACAGTAGACACGTCTCCCATCCAAACCCTCTGCAAAAGTCGAATGAGCTAATACCAAAGTGGGCTCATGTGTCTAGCTATGACATGTTACCAGCTAGGACTCGGAGACTCCTTGATGCGAAGTCTGTAGAGAGAAGTAATCTTATTAACTTTGTGATGGGCAAACAGCACGATGGGTGTGATGTTCCATATACTGAGTGGGAGCTTGACGCCGCCCTCGCCAGGGGTAGGTCAACTTCCTCTGGAGAGGACGGAGTCACCTACAACATCGTTAGACTACTAAGGCGTGTGCCGGGCAATCCATTCTTGGTATTGTACAATATGAGTCATGCCGAGGGCCGACTACCCACATCATGGACCAGCAGTATTGTTGTACCAATACCGAAACCAGGACAGCCTGATGCTTTTCGTCCCATATCACTAACCAGCTGCCTGTGTAAAACCGTTGAGAGGATGGTTCTTGGCAGACTTATATAGAATCAGAGTACACATGTCTCCTAACATAAATGACTTCACCCATGGTAAAGGTGTACATAATTGCATCACCACATTCCTAACTGTGCATGGTGATGAAAGGCACAGATACACCACATTTCTTGACCTAAAAGCTGCATTTGATATTGCCAATAGGCAACTGATATTGTACGAACTAGCCAAAATGGATATAGGAGGTAGGCTGTTACACTGGATAAGTGGTTACCTAACCAACAGAAGGGCTGCTGCACTGTTTCAGGGTTACAAAAGTGAAGTTAAAGATATGCAACTTGGTACCCCGGAAGGTGGAGTACTTAGCCCTACTTTGTCCAATGTTCTTATGAATGCATAATTAAATTTAATACCAGACAACCCCAGCAATATCTTAATCAGCTATGCTGATGATATTCTTATACATACTAAAACTCATCGTGAAATGCAAACCACCCTGAATCATGTATACGCAGCCTGTGAGAACCTTGGTCTTATTATCTCCACTGAGAAAACTAAGGTGTTCAACAAACAAGCTTGTAACCGCAAACGCGGCCCCGCCAAGTTCAAGATAGGTAACAACACTATCTACTATGTTTCTTCTTTTAAATATCTTGGTGTCTCCGTCCCTTGTACCCTACCTGCCATACAACAGCTAACCCGCCAATGTACTGACAGACTGAGACCTCTAAGAAGTGTAACGGGGTACAGCCCACACTATGGTGCAAATATTAGAATTGTTAAAACAATGTACCTAGGCTATATAAGATCTCTGATAGATTACCACGCACCAGCCCTGGTCCTTCGTGACGGGAAAGGCGTTGACAAGCTCGAGAAAATGCAAAATAAAGCCCTCAGAATTATCCTAGGATGTCCCATGAGCACTAAAGTACTTAATATGAGGAAAGAACTAGGTATACCCAGTAGGGTGTGTCATACGGAGGCGAATTTTTTTTTTTTGAGTTTGAAAAATCGGCCCATAGTATTAATGATGTAGTTCTATGTGCAGAATCATGTGATATCTTCAGATTTGAAAAGTTTTCATTTTTTGCTAGGTAAATTTTAACTTGAAATCTCATGAAAATTCAGTATTACCACCCTTTTACCAACACCACTAAATAGCTTATTTAAAGTAAAGTAAATGTATCAGGTTAATTTATTAGGATGAAAATGATCCAGAATAGTGAAACGAATGATCTTGACACATTTATTAAATTTAATATTCCTTTAGAAAACAAAATCATCAAATACAAAAACCGGTTTTACTACTACGACCAGGTGTTGCTGCACACCATAGAGAACATGTCTTTCTTGCTTCTGTTTCTACTCATCACCTCCCTGCTGACCACCTGAGCTCGGATGTAGCCTTCCCTCCTCCCCTGGCTGTACACGTGACTGCTGGCCTCGCTCACTTGCTGTACACAACGCTCTATACTCTGGGTGTGCGAGGGCCAGGCAGGGACATGCATGGGGTTGTCCAGGAAAGCTCTGACTTGAACATTGGTGAGGCTGCAGGTAAGAGGGGGCTCACTGCCAGCCTGGATGTTATCCAGATCTATGAGATCAGTGAGGGTCTTGGCACCTAGATTGACTTCAGGAGTCTTCCTGACCCTGAAGGAATCGTCACCAACTGATTCGTCATGCCCAGATCCTCTCATAAGTCTCATATCCAAGATCTTTTTGACTGCCACTCTTCTCTCCTCCTCATCCTTACTGCAGAGCATTGTCTGCAGAACTGCCTCGGGATGAGCATACCAGGAAGATCTCCTCACAGTCTGCTCCACAATCTGAACAACCTTCCTTGGCTGACTCCTCAGGAGCTCAAGCTGGAAGAGAACATGCCTCGGACCTTCGGAGAACGATGACTTGACCTTGGTGTTGAACCAATTTGGCAAGTAGACACTCACGATGAATTGGACAATAAGTCTCAGGTTGTGAAGCTGGTTCCCTTTCAGTTTATGATGAGCGACCCAAATTCTGCAGAACCTGAGAGCCTTTGTGAGCCACTTAGAATGTGAGACTGGACCTATCTGCAGGTAAGCAAGTCTATCAGGCATGACCCCAGTTTTGATGGCACTGCAAATCATGTAACCATAGTACTGGTCAGTACTCAGGTCGTCAATAACAGTATGTGCAAGCTCAACGAGTGGAGGGCCAACTGTGATTTTTTCAAAGCTCGGATTTATTTCTAACTCAGTGGCAGAGTCCAGCATCTTGCCAAGAGGACCAGACCATCTGTTGTTTGAAAGAGTCTTGCCATCCAGCTCCTGGATCAGATGTCTGAGTGGCAACTCGTTGGTGTGGAGGTCACAAACAATCCAGACCAGCTTCCTCCCAATCTTCCGCTCTATCCACTGTATGACCCCCCCTTGCCACCCTGTGTTCGTGTTGGTGCTGTCCCCTCCAATGGCCTGCAGGGTCTGGTCTACGTTCCTCTCTCTGAGCCAGTTCACAATGTTATCTGCCACTATCTCAGCTGGTTTCCTGATGTCATCTTTCTATGGAGTGAAATGCCACAAATACTTCCCTCCTGGTTCACTGCAGCAGGAGTAGTGGTCCTCCTTCACCATGGCAGGGAACAACTTGTCAGAATCTCCAACTTTCATGAACACTTTAGTGTCATCCCTTTTCCCATCAAAGAACAAACAATTGATTCCATTTTCTCTTATCCCCTTATCAAACTCCTCTTCTAGGTTACTGACAAGTTTCTCCTGAGCTCTCCTTACTTTGTTATGATCTATCACCAGGTGAACATCATCAGGTGTTATCAAACCACCGTCAATCCAGGCAGCTGTTGCTATCTCTGCAGTTTCTCTGAGACCAGTGTGGTGTCGCATGCTGGCCAGAGCTATGCTCGGGATATCTTTCCTATTTCGAATCTTATGCCTGGAAGGTTTGGGATCATTATTTTCTGGGTTAGAGACAAAGTCACCATTCTCCTGGTCAGCACTCGGATCAGCCATGGGGAAGTCATTACACTCTGAATCAGCTTGACTCCAATCATCGGCCTTTTTTACCTCACCCTGGGCCTTCTCAAGTCTCTTTTCCTCGGCAACTCTTCTCCTCTTCTGTCTCTCTGTGGCAGCCTCCTGTCTCTTGGACTCCGGAATATCTTGGCTAGAAATCATGAGAGCCCCTATACTGCCAGTCTTCTCTCTCTGTGCTTTGACAAATGCCAGTTCGATCACAGGAATCTTCAGTTCACGCTTGCAAATACAGGAGATGTGGGCCTCGGATTTACAGTCACGATCACATCCAAACTCAGGACAGAGAACAATTGGGCACTTGCAAGTAATTATGTCAAATAACTGGTCCAGTTGCTTGGCAAAGCTGTCCTTAACTGCAAGTTTTCCTCTCCCAAGAGAGATATCTCTTGCCTTTTCCCAACTGGCTAGCAGTCTCTCACTAATCTTCTTCTGACTTGTTATGACTGGAGGCTTGAACTGAGCGTTAGCCAGAGTGTACTGTGCCAAGACAGCTTTGGTCATATCACTGGCAATGTCTTTGTTTGTGTAAGTTCTTTGGTTCTTTTCACTGATTTGCCTGAGTAAAACACCGTATCTCAAAACATCTCTCAATGTAGGCAACTCCGACTTCAGGAGCTCTCTCCCAGACCCAAGATAGTGACTGAGATGGCTGGATTTTTGGTTCCTCGTCCTGACACAAGCAGCCATCGCAAATATTATCAACTTATAAATGCATCAGAATCTGAAACAGAAAAAAATATTGTTAGTTGGGTTGTTAAAGAATGGAGTCAGAAAGCAATGTTCACTATTTAATTGTAATGCACTAATGCAGCTGTAGGTTAGATTTTCGATAAATTTCACGCTAAAATTTACTTAGCAAAAGGTTGCAAAATATTGAAACTGAAATTATTTTCTGTTTATATACACTAAAATCTACCAAAAAAGTGATGGGCCATTAGTTTTAGCTGATCTTCCCTCCTATGACACACCCT
Source organism: Homarus gammarus (assembly GCA_958450375.1). NCBI lineage: Eukaryota > Metazoa > Arthropoda > Malacostraca > Decapoda > Nephropidae > Homarus > Homarus gammarus. The sequence continues at coordinate 174,793 of CAUDMG010001195.1, read as the reverse complement.
AATACCCAGTGTTAAAGATAAAATAATTGAAGTCAACCTCATGATAGTCCTGAAGCTTCTGCGTGGTGATCCTGATGACAATGTTTCCTTAAAATTGCTAGAATGTATGAACCATGGGACTGGTGAATCTAAATGGATCCAAACTACAGCTACACATATGAAGATGTTTGGACTAGACCACCTGTACAAAGTTGAGACACAACAGCACTTCCTGTCACCCTGGCGGACAGTTCCCTTCGATATCACAATACGGACATATCCGCCTAAAAAATTAATTATACAAAGCATTTATCTCCAACACACTGCCAAACTGAGAGCTCTTGAACACATACACACTCTACAGACTGATGATAATATCACACAGACCATCTACACTGATGGATCTCTTAACACCGCCTGTGGGAGGGCTGGAAGTGCTATTGTTGTGACTCAACCTGACGGTAATATAATTGAGAAAGGAGTTAGAATTAACAACTGGGCATCCACTCTACAAACTGAATTAGTTGCCATACTCACAGCTATTAAATTCATTGAAACCACTGTTACTGACAGTCTCATCATCACTGACTCTCTATCTTCACTACTTGCCCTTGGCACCCTCGACTCAAGTTGTCACGCTCTTGTCTCTGAAGCCAGACACAAATATGCGTGACTTGTTGACCGGAGTGCTAAGGTCAAACTGTTGTGGATCCCCTCTCACATAGGCCTCATAAAAAATGACAGAGTTGATGCCCTCGCCAAACTCGCGTCTAACAAAACACCGTTGAATGCAATTTGGGTCTGTCAAAAGAACCCTTAAAACTGTAATTAGGAAAGAACTTATTGGTGAGTTTGACGCAAGTAGACTAGTGCAAACAGGCACTAGTCGATCCATAGTTTACCATGATGAGATGTATCAAGTGAAACATGTATATGGAGCAATTAACAAGATCACTAGATTACAAGATGTTGTAACCGCTAGATTAAGGTTAGGCTATAAGTACCTCTGGCTTTATGTTCCTCAAGCAGATGTAAACAAGATTAAATGTAAAGTGTGTGGCCAGACATATAGCCACACACTTGAACACTACGTCCTCGACTGTGTGAAGATATAACTTTTTAGGGACAGGTCCAAGCGCACTGTGTGTGAAATGGCACAACACTTCATCTCTAATGGCAAGATAGCCGATATATTAAGATTGTATCTACTTTTTTGCACTTAGTAACTATATCAGTTCTCATGTACAGAACCAAATACACACTATGCTTGAATACTTCTCACGTAAATGTGAATAACAAAGTGTGAGGCCAGACATATTGCCTCACACGCCTGTACTCACGTATTTGTGAATAAGTTACCCTTTATGTATAGAACTAAACAAATAATGTAAATGAAATACTGTGGAACATTCAGTGCCATAATATCCTGACAACGGGGGTTAATTATTATGACCCGTTGTAAACTCTACTCTGTAATCCTTTTGCGCTACCGCTCACGGGATGAGTGTGGGGTGCACAATAAAGTAGCCGCTGCAAGCGGCAAAATAAAAAAATCAAATCCTCCCTCACTTTCCCCACCACTACAGCAACACCCTTCCTCACTCTCCCCTCCACTACAACCAGACCCTCTCACCATTACAACCAAACCTTCCCTCACCCTCCCCTTAACTACAACCACACCCTCTCTCACTCTCCCCTCCACTACAGCCAGACCATTCCTCACCCTCCCTCCACTATAACCAGACCCTTCCTCCACTACATCCAGACCTTCCCTCCACAACAGCCGGACCCCCCCTCCACTACAGCCAAATCTTCCCTCCACTACTGCCAGACACTGCAACCATTACAGCCAAACCCTCCCTCACCCTCCCCTCCACTGCAATCAGACCCTTCCTCCACTACAACCAGACCCTCCCTCCACTACAGCCGGACCCTCCCTCCACTACAGCCAGACCTTCCCACCACTACAGCCAGATCTTCCCACCACTACAGCAGGACCTTCCCACCATTACAGCCAGACCTTCCTACCACTACAGCCACACAATTCCTCTCCCTCCACCTCCCCCACAGCCAGAGTCTAGTCCCCTTCACCCTCCCCTCCACTACAGTCAGATCATCCCTCACACTTCCCACTACTACAGCCAGAGCCATCCCTCACCCTCCCCTCCACTACACCCAGACCATCCTCACCCTTCCCACCACTACAGACAGAACCATCCCTCACCCTCCCCTCCACTACATCCAGACCATCCTCACCCTCCCCTCCACTACATCCAGACCATCCTCACCCTCCCGTCCACTACATCCAGACCATCCTCACCCTCCCCTCCACTACAGCCAGAACCATCCCTCACCCTCCCCTCCACTACATCCAGACCATCCTCACCCTCCCCTCCACTACATCCAGACCATCCTCACCCTCCCCTCCACTACATCCAGACCATCCTCACCCACCCCTCCACTACAGCCAGAGCCGTCCCTCACCCTCCCTCCACTACATCCAGACCATCCTCACCCTTCCCACCACTACAGACAGAACCATCCCTCACCCTCCCCTCCACTACATCCAGACCATCCTCACCCTCCCCTCCACTACATCCAGACCATCCTCACCCTCCCCTCCACTACATCCAGACCATCCTCACCCTCCCCTCCACTACATCCAGACCATCCTCACCCTCCCCTCCACTACAGCCAGAACCATCCCTCACCCTCCCCTCCACTACATCCAGACCATCCTCACCCTCCCCTCCACTACAACCAGACCATCCTCACCCTCCCCTCCACTACATCCAGACCATCCTCACCCTCCCCTCCACTACAACCAGATCATCCTCACCCTCCCCTCCACTACATCCAGACCATCCTCACCCTCCCCTCCACTACATCCAGACCATCCTCACCCCCCCTCCACTACAGCCAGAACCATCCCTCACCCTCCCCTCCACTACATCCAGACAATCCTCACCCTCCCCTCCACTACACCCAGACCATCCTCACCCTCCCCTCCACTACATCCAGACCATCCTCACCCTCCCCTCCACTACAGCCAGAACCATCCCTCACCCTCCCCTCCACTACATCCAGACAATCCTCACCCTCCCCTCCACTACATCCAGACCATCCTCACCCTCCCCTCCACTACAGCCAGAACCAACCCTCACCCTCCCCTCCACTACACCCAGACAATCCTCACCCTCCCCTCCACTACATCCAGACCATCCTCACCCTCCCCTCCACTCCAGCCAGAACCATCCCTCACCCTCCCCTCCACTACATCCAGACAATCCTCACCCTCCCCTCCACTACATCCAGACCATCCTCACCCTCCCCTCCACTACAACCAGACCATCCTCACCCTCCCCTCCACTACAACCAGACCATCCCTCACCCTCCCCTCCACTACATCCAGACCATCCTCACCCTCCCCTCCACTACAGCCAGAACCATCCCTCACCCTCCCCTCCACTACATCCAGACCATCCTCCTCCTCCCCTCCACTACAGCCAGAACCATCCCTCACCCTCCCCTCCACTACATCCAAACCATCCTCCTCCTCCCCTCCACTACAGCCAGAACCATCCCTCACCCTCCCCTCCACTACATCCAGACCATCCTCACCCTCCCCTCCACTACATCCAGACCATCCTCACCCTCCCCTCCACTACAGCCAGAACACTCCCTCACCCTTCCCTCCACTACAGCCAGAACCATCCCTCACCCTTCCCTCCACTACAACCAGACCATCCTCACCCTCCCCTCCACTACAGCCAGAACCATCCCTCACCCTCCCCTCCACTACAGCCAGACCATCCCTCACCCTCCCCTCCACTACATCCAGACCATCCTCCTCCTCCCCTCCACTACAGCCAGAACCATCCCTCACCCTCCCCTCCACTACATCCAGACCATCCCTCACCCTCCCCTCCACTACATCCAGACCATCCTCACCCTCCCCTCCACTACAGCCAGAACCATCCCTCACCCTCCCCTCCACTACATCCAGACCATCCTCACCCTCCCCTCCACTACAGCCAGAACCATCCCTCACCCTCCCCTCCACTACATCCAGACCATCCTCCTCCTCCCCTCCACTACAGCCAGAACCATCCCTCACCCTCCCCTCCACTACATCCAGACCATCCTCCTCCTCCCCTCCACTACACCCAGAACCATCCCTCACCCTCCCCTCCACTACATCCAGACCATCCTCACCCTCCCCTCCACTACATCCAGACCATCCTCCTCCTCCCCTCCACTACAGCCAGAACCATCCCTCACCCTCCCCTCCACTACATCCAGACCATCCCTCACCCTCCCCTCCACTACATCCAGACCATCCTCCTCCTTCCCTCCACTACAACCAGACCATCCCTCACCCTCCCCTCCACTACAGCCAGAACCATCCCTCACCCTCCCCTCCACTACAGCCAGACCATCCCTCACCCTCCCCTCCACTACATCCAGACCATCCTCACCCTCCCCTCCACTACAGCCAGAACCATCCCTCACCCTCCCCTCCACTACATCCAGACCATCCCTCACCCTCCCCTCCACTACATCCAGACCATCCTCACCCTCCCCTCCACTACAGCCAGAACCATCCCTCACCCTCCCCTCCACTACATCCAGACCATCCTCACCCTCCCCTCCACTACAGCCAGAACCATCCCTCACCCTCCCCTCCACTACATCCAGACCATCCTCCTCCTCCCCTCCACTACAGCCAGAACCATCCCTCACCCTCCCCTCCACTACATCCAGACCATCCTCCTCCTCCCCTCCACTACAGCCAGAACCATCCCTCACCCTCCCCTCCACTACATCCAGACCATCCTCACCCTCCCCTCCACTACATCCAGACCATCCTCCTCCTCCCCTCCACTACAGCCAGAACCATCCCTCACCCTCCCCTCCACTACATCCAGACCATCCCTCACCCTCCCCTCCACTACATCCAGACCATCCTCCTCCTCCCCTCCACTACAGCCAGAACCATCCCTCACCCTCCCCTCCACTACATCCAGACCATCCTCACCCTCCCCTCCACTACAGCCAGAACCATCCCTCACCCTCCCCTCCACTACATCCAGAACCATCCCTCACCCTCCCCTCCACTACAGCCAGAACCATCCCTCACCCTCCCCTCCACTACATCCAGACCATCCTCCTCCTCCCCTCCACTACAGCCAGAACCATCCCTCACCCTCCCCTCCACTACATCCAGACCATCCTCACCCTCCCCTCCACTACATCCAGACCATCCTCACCCTTCCCTCCATTACAGCCAGAACCATCCCTCACCCTTCCCTCCACTACAGCCAGAACCATCCCTCACCCTTCCCTCCACTACAGCCAGAACCATCCCTCACCCTTCCCTCCACTACAGCCAGAACCATCCCTCACCCTTCCCACCACTACATCCAGACCATCCTCACCCTCCCCTCCACTACATCCAGACCATCCTCACCCTCCCCTCCACTACAACCAGACCATCCCTCACCCTCCCTCCACTACAGCCAGAACCATCCCTCACCCTCCCCTCCACTACATCCAGACCATCCTCACCCTCCCCTCCACTACAACCAGACCATCCCTCACCCTCCCCTCCACTACAGCCAGAACCATCCCTCACCCTCCCCTCCACTACATCCAGACCATCCTCCTCCTCCCCTCCACTACAGCCAGAAACATCCCTCACCCTCCCCTCCACTACATCCAGACCATCCTCACCCTCCCCTCCACTACAGCCAGAACCATCCCTCACCCTCCCCTCCACTACATCCAGACCATCCTCCTCCTCCCCTCCACTACAGCCAGAACCATCCCTCACCCTCCCCTCCACTACATCCAGACCATCCTCACCCTCCCCTCCACTACAGCCAGAACCATCCCTCACCCTCCCCTCCACTACAGCCAGACCATCCTCACCCTCCCCTCCACTACAGCCAGAACCATCCCTCACCCTCCCCTCCACTACATCCAGACCATCCTCCTCCTCCCCTCCACTACAGCCAGAACCATCCCTCACCCTCCCCTCCACTACATCCAGACCATCCTCCTCCCCCCCTCCACTACAGCCAGAACCATCCCTCACCCTCCCCTCCACTACAGCCAGACCATCCTCACCCTCCCCTCCACTACAGCCAGTCCATCCCTCACCCTCCCCTCCACTATTACCAGACCCTCCCTCCACTACAGTCACACCCTCCCCCACTACAGCCATACCCTCCCTCGACCTCCCCTGCACTACAACCAGACCTTCCCAAAAACTACAGCCACACCCTCCCTCCACTACAACCAGACCCTCGCTGCACTACAGCCAGACCCTCCCTCCACTACAGCCAGACCCTCCCTCCACTACAGCCAGACCCTCCCTCCACTACAGCCAGACCCTCCCTTCACTACAACCAGACCCTCCCTCTTCTACAGCCAGACCCTCCCTCCACTACAGCCAGACCCTCCCTCCACTACAGGCAGACCCTTCCTCCACTACAGCCAGACCCTCCCTCCACTACAGCCAGACCCTCCCTCCACTACAGCCAGACCCTCCCTCTTCTACAGCCAGACCCTCCCTCCACTACAGCCAGACCCTCCCTTCACTACAGGCAGACCCTTCCTCCACTACAGCCAGACCCTACCTCCACTACAGCCAGACCCTCCCTCCACTACAGCCAGACCCTCCCTGCACTACAGCCAGACTCTCCCTTCACTACAGCCAGACCCTCCCTCCACTACAGCCAGACACTCCCTCCACTACAGCCAGACCCTCCCTCCACAACAGGCAGACCCTTCCTCCACTACAGCCAGACCCTCCCTGCACTACAGTCAGACCCTCCCTCCACTACAGCCAGACCCTCCCTGCACTACAGCCAGACCCTCCCTCTATTACAGCCAGACCCTCCCTCCACTACAGCCAGACCCTCCCTGCACTACAGCTAGACCCTCCCTGCACTACAGCCAGACCCTCCCTTCACTAGAGCCAGACCCTCCCTCTTCTACAGCCAGACCCTCCCTCCACTACAGCCTGACCCTCCCTTCACTACAGTCAGACCCTCCCCCCACTACAGCCAGACCATCCCTTCACTACAGCCAGACTCTCCCTGCACTACAACCAGACCCTCCCTCCACTACAGCCAGACCCTCCCTCCACTACAGTCAGACCCTCCCTCCACTACAGCCAGACCCTCCCTTCACTACAGCCAGACCCTCCCCCACTACAGCCAGACCCTCCCTGCACTACAGCCAGACCCTCCCTTCTCTACAGCCAGACCCTCCCTTCACTACAGTCAGACCCTCCCCCCACTACAGCCAGACCCACCCTGCACTACAGCCAGACCCTCCCTTCTCTACATCCAGACCCACCCTGCACTACAGCCAGACCCTCCCTTCTCTACATCCAGACCCTCCCTCCACTACAGCCAGACCCTCCCTCCACTACAGCCAGACCCTCCCTTCACTACAGCCAGACCCTCCCTACACTACAGCCAGACCCTCCCTCCACTACAGGCAGACCCTTCCTCCACTACAGCCAGAACCCTCCCTCCACTACAGCCAGACCCTCCCTTCACTACAACCAGACCCTCCCTCTTCTACAGCCAGACCCTCCCTCCACTACAGCCAGACCCTCCCTCCACTACAGGCAGACCCTTCCTCCACTACAGCCTGACCCTCCCTCCACTACAGCCAGACCCTCCCTCCACTACAGCCAGACCCTCCCTCTTCTACAGCCAGACCCTCCCTCCACTACAGCCAGACCCTCCCTCCACTACAGGCAGACCCTTCCTACACTACAGCCAGGCCCTCCCTCCACTACAGCCAGACCCTCCCTCCACTACAGCCAGACCCTCCCTGCACTACAGCCAGACTCTCCCTTCACTACAGCCAGACCCTCCCTCCACTACAGCCAGACACTCCCTCCACTACAGCCAGACCCTCCCTCCACTACAGGCAGCCCCTTCCTCCACTACAGCCAGACCCTCCCTGCACTACAGTCAGACCCTCCCTCCACTACAGCCAGACCCTCCCTTCACAACAGCCAGACCCTCCCTGCACTACAGCCAGACCCCCCTCCACTACAGCCAGACCCTCCCTCCACTACAGCCAGACCCTCCCTTCACTACAGCCAGACCCTCCATCTTCTACAGCCAGACCCTCCCTCCACTACAGCCAGACCCTCCCTTCACTACAGTCAGACCCTCCCCCCACTACAGCCAGACCCACCCTGCACTACAGCCAGACCCTCCCTCCCTCCACTACAGCCAGACCCTCCCTCCACTACAGCCAGACCCTCCCTTCACTACAGCCAGACCCTCCCTACACTACAGCCAGACCCTCCCTCCACTACAGGCAGACCCTTCCTCCACTACAGCCAGACCCTCCCTCCACTACAACCAGACCCTCGCTGCACTACAGCCAGACCCTCCCTCCAATACAGCCAGACCCTCCCTCCACTACAGCCAGACCCTCCCTCCACTACAGCCAGACCCTCCCTTCACTACAACCAGACCCTCCCTCTTCTACAGCCAGACCCTCCCTCCACTACAGCCAGACCCTCCCTCCACTACAGGCAGACCCTTCCTCCACTACAGCCTGACCCTCCCTCCACTACAGCCAGACCCTCCATCCACTACAGCCAGACCCTCCCTCTTCTACAGCCAGACCCTCCCTCCACTACAGCCAGACCCTCCCTCCACTACAGGCAGACCCTTCCTCCACTACAGCCAGGCCCTCCCTCCACTACAGCCAGACCCTCCCTCCACTACAGCCAAACCCTCCCTGCACTACAGCCAGACTCTCCCTTCACTACAGCCAGACCCTCCCTCCACTACAGCCAGACACTCCCTCCACTACAGCCAGACCCTCCCTGCACTACAGTCAGACCCTCCCTCCACTACAGCCAGACCCTCCCTGCACTACAGCCAGACCCTCCCTCCACTACAGCCAGACCCTTCCTCCACTACAGCCAGACCCTCCCTCCACTACAGCCAGACCCTCCCTGCACTACAGCCAGACTCTCCCTTCACTACAGCCAGACCCTCCCTGCACTACAGCTAGACCCTCCCTGCACTACAGCCAGACCCTCCCTTCACTAGAGCCAGACCCTCCCTCTTCTACAGCCAGACCCTCCCTCCACTACAGCCTGACCCTCCCTTCACTACAGTCAGACCCTCCCCCCGCTACAACCAGACCATCCCTTCACTACAGTCAGACTCTCCCTGAACTACAACCAGACCCTCCCTCCACTACAGCCAGACCCTCCCTGCACTACAGCCAGACACTCCCTCCACTACAGCCAGACCCTCCCTCCACTACAGGCAACCCCTTCCTCCACTACAGCCAGACCCTCCCTGCACTACAGCCAGACCCTCCCTCCACTACAGCCAGACCCTCCCTGCACTACAGCCAGACCCTCCCTCCACTACAGCCAGACCCTTCCTCCACTACAGCCAGACCCTCCCTCCACTACAGCCAGACCCTCCCTGCACTACAGCCAGACTCTCCCTTCACTACAGCCAGACCCTCCCTGCACTACAGCTAGACCCTCCTGCACTACAGCCAGACCCTCCCTTCACTAGAGCCAGACCCTCCCTCTTCTACAGCCAGACCCTCCCTCCACTACAGCCTGACCCTCCCTTCACTACAGTCAGACCCTCCCCCCGCTACAACCAGACCATCCCTTCACTACAGCCAGACTCTCCCTGCACTACAACCAGACCCTCCCTCCACTACAGCCAGACCCTCCCTCCACTACAGTCAGACCCTCCCTCCACTACAGCCAGACCCTCCCTTCACTACAGCCGGACCCTCCCTGCACTACAGCCAGACCCCCCTCCACTACAGCCAGACCCTCCCTCCACTACAGCCAGACCCTCCCTTCACTACAGCCAGACCCTCCATCTTCTACAGCCAGACCCTCCCTCCACTACAGCCAGACCCTCCCTTCACTACAGTCAGACCCTCCCCCCACTACAGCCAGACCCACCCTGCACTACAGCCAGACCCTCCCTTCTCTACATCCAGACCCTCCCTCCACTACAGCCAGACCCTCCCTCCACTACAGCCAGACCCTCCCTTCACTACAGCCAGACCCTCCCTACACTACAGCCAGACCCTCCCTCCACTACAGGCAGACCCTTCCTCCACTACAGCCAGACCCTCCCTCCACTACAACCAGACCCTCGCTGCACTACAGCCAGACCCTCCCTCCAATACAGCCAGACCCTCCCTCCACTACAGCCAGACCCTCCCTCCACTACAGCCAGACCCTCCCTTCACTACAACCAGACCCTCCCTCTTCTACAGCCAGACCCTCCCTCCACTACAGCCAGACCCTCCCTCCACTACAGGCAGACCCTTCCTCCACTACAGCCTGACCCTCCCTCCACTACAGCCAGACCCTCCGTCCACTACAGCCAGACCCTCCCTCTTCTACAGCCAGACCCTCCCTCCACTACAGCCAGACCCTCCCTCCACTACAGGCAGACCCTTCCTCCACTACAGCCAGGCCCTCCCTCCACTACAGCCAGACCCTCCCTCCACTACAGCCAGACCCTCCCTGCACTACAGCCAGACTCTCCCTTCACTACAGCCAGACCCTCCCTCCACTACAGCCAGACACTCCCTCCACTACAGCCAGACCCTCCCTCCACTACAGGCAACCCCTTCCTCCACTACAGCCAGACCCTCCCTGCACTACAGTCAGACCCTCCCTCCACTACAGCCAGACCCTCCCTGCACTACAGCCAGACCCTCCCTCCACTACAGCCAGACCCTTCCTCCACTACAGCCAGACCCTCCCTCCACTACAGCCAGACCCTCCCTGCACTACAGCCAGACTCTCCCTTCACTACAGCCAGACCCTCCCTGCACTACAGCTAGACCCTCCCTGCACTACAGCCAGACCCTCCCTTCACTAGAGCCAGACCCTCCCTCTTCTACAGCCAGACCCTCCCTGCACTACAGCCAGACTCTCCCTTCACTACAGCCAGACCCTCCCTCCACTACAGCCAGACACTCCCTCCACTACAGCCAGACCCTCCCTCCACTACAGGCAACCCCTTCCTCCACTACAGCCAGACCCTCCCTGCACTACAGTCAGACCCTCCCTCCACTACAGCCAGACCCTCCCTGCACTACAGCCAGACCCTCCCTCCACTACAGCCAGACCCTTCCTCCACTACAGCCAGACCCTCCCTCCACTACAGCCAGACCCTCCCTGCACTACAGCCAGACTCTCCCTTCACTACAGCCAGACCCTCCCTGCACTACAGCTAGACCCTCCCTGCACTACAGCCAGACCCTCCCTTCACTAGAGCCAGACCCTCCCTCTTCTACAGCCAGACCCTCCCTCCACTACAGCCTGACCCTCCCTTCACTACAGTCAGACCCTCCCCCCGCTACAACCAGACCATCCCTTCACTACAGCCAGACTCTCCCTGCACTACAACCAGACCCTCCCTCCACTACAGCCAGACCCTCCCTCCACTACAGTCAGACCCTCCCTCCACTACAGCCAGACCCTCCCTTCACTACAGCCAGACCCTCCCTGCACTACAGCCAGACCCCCCTCCACTACAGCCAGACCCTCCCTCCACTACAGCCAGACCCTCCCTTCACTACAGCCAGACCCTCCATCTTCTACAGCCAGACCCTCCCTCCATTACAGCCAGACCCTCCCTTCACTACAGTCAGACCCTCCCCCACTACAGCCAGACCCTCCCTGCACTACAGCCAGACCCTCCCTTCTCTACATCCAGACCCTCCCTCCACTACAGCCAGACCCTCCCTCCACTACAGCCAGACCCTCCCTTCTCTACATCCAGACCCTCCCTCCACTACAGCCAGACCCTCCCTCCACTACAGCCAGACTCTCCCTGCACTACAACCAGACCCTCCCTCCACTACAGCCAGACCCTCCCTCCACTACAGTCAGACCCTCCCTCCACTACAGCCAGACCCTCCCTTCACTACAGCCAGACCCTCCCTTCACTACAGCCAGACCCTCCCTGCACTACAGCCAGACCCCCCTCCACTACAGCCAGACCCTCCCTCCACTACAGCCAGACCCTCCCTTCACTACAGCCAGACCCTCCATCTTCTACAGCCAGACCCTCCCTCCATTACAGCCAGACCCTCCCTTCACTACAGTCAGACCCTCCCCCACTACAGCCAGACCCTCCCTGCACTACAGCCAGACCCTCCCTTCTCTACATCCAGACCCTCCCTCCACTACAGCCAGACCCTCCCTGCACTACAGCCAGACTCTCCCTTCACTACAGCCAGACCCTTCCTGCACTACAGCTAGACCCTCCTGCACTACAGACAGACCCTCCCTTCACTAGAGCCAGACCCTCCCTCTTCTACAGCCAGACCCTCCCTCCACTACAGCCTGACCCTCCCTTCACTACAGTCAGACCCTCCCCCCGCTACAACCAGACCATCCCTTCACTACAGCCAGACTCTCCCTGCACTACAACCAGACCCTCCCTCCACTACAGCCAGACCCTCCCTCCACTACAGTCAGACCCTCCCTCCACTACAGCCAGACCCTCCCTTCACTACAGCCAGACCCTCCCTGCACTACAGCCAGACCCCCCTCCACTACAGCCAGACCCTCCCTCCACTACAGCCAGACCCTCCCTTCACTACAGCCAGACCCTCCATCTTCTACAGCCAGACCCTCCCTCCACTACAGCCAGACCCTCCCTTCACTACAGTCAGACCCTCCCCCCACTACAGCCAGACCCACCCTACACTACAGCCAGACCCTCCCTTCTCTACATCCAGACCCTCCCTCCACTACAGCCAGACCCTCCCTCCACTACAGCCAGACCCTCCCTTCACTACAGCCAGACCCTCCCTACACTACAGCCAGGCCCTCCCTCCACTACAGGCAGACCCTTCCTCCACTACAACCAGACCCTCCCTCCACTACAACCAGACCCTCGCTGCACTACAGCCAGACCCTCCCTCCAATACAGCCAGACCCTCCCTCCACTACAGCCAGACCCTCCCTCCACTACAGCCAGACCCTCCCTTCACTACAACCAGACCCTCCCTCTTCTACAGCCAGACCCTCCCTCCACTACAGCCAGACCCTCCCTCCACTACAGGCAGACCCTTCCTCCACTACAGCCTGACCCTCCCTCCACTACAGCCAGACCCTCCATCCACTACAGCCAGACCCTCCCTCTTCTACAGCCAGACCCTCCCTCCACTACAGCCAGACCCTCCCTCCACTACAGGCAGACCCTTCCTCCACTACAGCCAGGCCCTCCCTCCACTACAGCCAGACCCTCCCTCCACTACAGCCAGACCCTCCCTGCACTACAGCCAGACTCTCCCTTCACTACAGCCAGACCCTCCCTCCACTACAGCCAGACACTCCCTCCACTACAGCCAGACCCTCCCTCCACTACAGGCAACCCCTTCCTCCACTACAGCCAGACCCTCCCTGCACTACAGTCAGACCCTCCCTCCACTACAGCCAGACCCTCCCTCCACTACAGCCAGACCCTCCCTTCACTACAGCCAGACCCTCCCTGCACTACAGCCAGACCCTCCCTGCACTACAGCCAGACCCTACCTCCACTACAGCCAGACCCTACCTCCACTACAGCCAGACCCTACCTCACCCTTATAACACCAAGGCTCCACCACAATCATCCCTACTTTAGTCTAGACACATCTTACGTCTCTTCAGTTCAAGGCCTTAATGACTTTTGCCCTGAATCTCAGTTAGTACTCAGAGGTCGTTGTTCTCATTGGCTTTAGGGAATCCCGGGCCAGAATGAACACAAGTGGACGGTCACCGCGACAACCAAAGATATGCTGTTGGTCGGATGCACAGGACCAGAAACAGAGACTTAAAAAATGGATGGAACTTTCATTGCAGTTTTTCTTTATAATACTGTATGTGAAAATGAGTTTTAACATTAGCCGCATAGTATACTTGTGGGCATTCATACACTCGTCAAACAATACTGCCATATTGATATTGAAACAGTTTATTTCGCCAGAAGAATACAGATACAAAGTGGATAATTATAACAATATTGACATGGCTGAGCCAATTGAGAACCTGAGCTCTCTCAATGGCACCTGATATATACTGCACATTTATCTCAAGGTATTATTATTTAAAATTTAGTATCATCTGGAATAGTACGCGTAACATGATGTTAGTAAGTACATAATATATGAGAATGTTACCATGATGGTCACGTCTTTATTTTGTTTTTATTTTATTTTTTTTACATTTACAAGAATATACATACGAGTATTTTACAGTCGAGGTAATATATATTAATCTGATGAGTGAGGGAAGCAATACAGCATGGGTTGTGTTCAGGTGAAACAAGGGGACAGACACAGTCAGGAACATGTCTTGACTCGTTAGAGCTAAATTTAGGGAAAGGAACCCAGTAAAGGATTATATTCTTCAGCTTGAACATGTTATGCCTTGTTCTCATCGGTATCCTCTCATGCTAAGGAGGCTCACCTAGACACTCCATCGCCCACACACTCTCCAGCAACTGACAGCAACACTCACTTGTAAAATATTTAATTACCCCATCACTGTACTGCACTTAATAGACGCCACCAGCCGCCTGTTTACTGACACCCAATTACTGGGCCGTCAGACATAACACAAAACAAGGTGACGTCCCCCGACATCGCCATCAATTATCGTGCATTCTAAATAAAAAATATGTCATTATGATAATAGTAATATTAGTAAATGTATACAGGGTGGAGTAAGTCTGCCGAGGACACAACAAGTGTACTTTCCTACAACCTCGCGCTTATTGGCTGTAGTATTTCTGTGCACTTCATCACCTGGCTCCTCTACACCCTTCTGGCTTCTACATCCTCACACACACAGACAGATAGATAGATAGATAGATAGATAGATATTTTATTGACCACAAATTATGAATCAGAGTTAACACTAAAATTTTACATAAATGGTCCAAATGCAAATGCTTTAAAACACCCAAAATTAATAAAAGTTCACTTATTCAACCAGTTACACAAAAATAGAGGAAAACCACTAGAAAATAAAGTAAAAAACATAACTACAAGTAAAATAAACTAAAACATACAAAATAGTTGTGGGTAATGGTATGGCCCTGTGACTTGTAACTACGTATATACATGAAGTATTCGATGAACTGCACGACAGACAGTTTCATAATCCGTTCTTTTAGATAGCAATTTACAAAAGTTGAAATACTATATTGATGGCGTATATCTTTTGTTCGGGGGCACTCTGCAACAACATGCCATTCAGACTAAATAACACCACATGAACACAATCTCTCTTCAATGGGCAGACGGCCCCTGCCTCGTCTGTTCCAGCGCCCCTCCTCTACAGCAAGGGAATGGGCACTCACTCTCATTCGTGTCCACGATACTCGCTATAGCTCATTCACCTTTACCTTTGTATTGTAGATTGCAAGAACATCAAAATTTGGATTGATAGTCTTGTATAATTGTACTCTACTTGAGTCTGTGTTTGACAATTTCTGTTTCAGAGTGTGTAAAGGCTATTTGAACATCATCAATATCATTAAATAAAAGATCGAGTACATATCGTGATGTGAGCGTATTAAAACTTAATACAATATTAATAGTATGGGCAAGTAGATCGTCTACCATTTCACTTCTTCCCGTCCATTTCCTTGAGAAAATTTACGCTGCTTAGCTGTTATGAGGGCACGTAACGGAGTATAACCAAGTTCCACCATGCATCAATCATTGTTGGTCGTTTTCATGAAACCTAATAACTGTTTAATACACCACATATAAAGTTTATTCATAGGCGTAATGTCACCATTAAACCATGACTTACAACCATATAACAAGGTGGATATCATTGCCGCATCAAATACCCTTTTCATGACATACACATCACACACACACACATACACACAGAGTGACAAAAGCCCCTAGGACATAAAAAAAATCCGTTAGAGTGCAAAATAGGTTAGGTTAGGTAAGGTTAGGTTAGGTTAGGTTAGGTTAGGTTAGGTTAGGTTAGGTATTGCAGTCGTATGTTATAATAAATGTAATATTTTACGTGTCAGAGAAGTGTTCGTAAACAATAAATAATAAAGAATAAAAATATTGATTAAAAAGTATTATCATTATTATTTGTCCTACACTATTGACTAGAGTGTCTAGATGCACGCACACACACACATACATATGGGAAAAAAAAAAAAAAATATATATATATATATATATATATATATATATATATATATATATATATATATATATATATATATATATATATATATGCTGATAAACACAAGGAAACAAGAAAACACGAAGTTCCCAAGCGCTTTCGTGTAATTCACATCTTCAGGGGTGAGTACAGACTAAGGAGAAATACTTGACAAGGCTAATATATACAGTAGAGGAGAGTGAGATCAAGTTCAAGTGGAAATAAAACAACGTTCATTTAAAACCTTGTGATTGTTTGTAATGTTTATGTTATGGGTGTACTTATATGTGTTTGTTAGTGTTATATGTTAGTTTTGTTCACATTTGTTATGAATGCAGTCTGTCTATACCTACCCTCACTATGCAACATGACTTCAACATGACCTTGGAGCCGCCAGGTAGATAGATGGTCGGGTAATTACTAGACAAGTTTTATTTCAAGAGATAATCGGATAATTTAAAGGTTCCAAGTCTTGAGTTACATCGACGTGAGTATAATTGGAATATGGAAACCAGTCCTAAGCTTACTAGGATTAAATAACAATGTGCCGTGCCCGAATATGTACAACGTTTGTACAACGTTTGCTTCCTTTCCTGCGTCTCCCCAAGTCACCCAACTTTAAATTGATACCTATCATTGCAGTATGGGAGTGAAGGCAATAAAGTGCAGTGTCAGCTACACTATACTGGAGGTTTAGTGTTCAGTGTACTGTGGGGTCCATTTTCACAGTCAATACATTATTGTTTTAGGTTGTATTTATTTCATCCCGCAGTATGTATGTATTCACGAGAGATAACTTGTGAGACCTTTGTCAAATTGTTACATGCCTTATAACAATGACTTAGCGAACTTACAAAAGCTATCTTTGGCATTATGGTTCAAGGTAGGTAGATAAGAGGTAGCCTCACTCCCCAATATTAGATCTACGCTAATGAAAATAAAAATGAAATTTTTATTTACGCATTTTTGAAGGCTTATGGTGGTATTAAAAGTTGTACAATAAATGTATGGAATGGAGATTTTTTTTTTCATTTTAATTGGAGCCACTGATTAAATATATAAAATAAATATAAATATCTTACTTGCGACCGCTGGATTTCATCCAACGTCGCTGATTAGCTAGCGATGACATCACTTATTAAGCTCCGCCCATTGAGTTACATCAAACAGTAGAAGCGGGATATTTACAAGTGAAAGTGGAGTGTTTTTCTTTTATAACAATGATTTATTGCGCTGTAACCACCTACAAATTCATCTCAGAAAAGAAGAAAAAGTTTGTATCTTTTTATTCATTCCCTCGGGACATAAAGTTACGGGCAAAGTGGCTAGATGCCTGTAAAAGAAAAGATATAAAAAACACCAAACAAGTGAAGTCGTGGCAAAGGATATGCTCAGTGCATTTTAAATCTGAATGTTTTAATTACCATTTAGCAGTAGGCAATGTAAGCTTTCTTTAAACCCACACTCACGTCCAACAATAAATCTACCGGGATTAGGAGGTGAAATCAAGAATGCTACAACGTACGAAGATCATATATTGTAAGTACATTAAATGTGCATACGTTTTGTTTCCTGTTTTATATGTAATGTATTATGCATTTTCAATTGTCAAAATATAACTTAATATGAATCTAGTAGACTGTTACTGTGGGCTATTTTTTTTTATAAATGATAGTCATGTATCTCATCAGACAGTAGCCTATAATGTTCTCTATACGTGTTTGTGTGTGTGAGAGAGACAGAGAGAGAGAGAAAGAGAGAGCATGTATGTATGTATTTATGTGTGTTTGTACTAAAAAGACGAAAAACGTAAACAGTTACTTATGTCTGTTAAATGTTATAACATGAAAATGTATCCAGATCAATAGTAACTTGTAAAGTTATTGCGATACCTGTGCGAAATATATAAATGCATTCTTCATACATCGTGTACTATTTACATTTTTATGGATATGATATGTTGTGTGTACGGTAACTCTTAAACCATCACACTTC
Organism: Homarus gammarus; assembly: GCA_958450375.1. NCBI lineage: Eukaryota > Metazoa > Arthropoda > Malacostraca > Decapoda > Nephropidae > Homarus > Homarus gammarus. The sequence goes on along the minus strand of CAUDMG010001195.1, from coordinate 156,585 downwards.
TTTTTGTATATCAATTAGAGTAAAATAAAACGTGTTTACTTATTTTCTGCATTAACAGTTGATGCTTCAGTCAGAACCAGTTAATGAAGTCAAGCAACAGTTACCAGACTGCTGGGAATAGCTAGAATCCCAAATGAAATTAAAATGGGAAGAAATGTATGGAATATTTTACAATTCAACCAGAGTTCTCGTTTTATTGTAAATTTCGTCAAACATTTTCTTATTGTATAATTTACATGGTAATATACACTGTATATTACATATTATTAAATATATATCTCATTAATAACATTTTATGCTAGTATATTTTGATTAGAGAAAGGAACTATACAGATAATAATACCACAATATTACAAACGCATGAAGTGGCATAAGGGGCGTTGCTTAGTGATCTCGAGAGTAAAGTTGCCAATTAATGAATTCTTATGGGCCTGCGTGAGGCTACCTGGTATTTACCTACCTTGCTATGGTTAGCCTCTTGTAACTTTATGTTGTCATCTCGCCTCTGTTTAACTACTATTATTTTTCTGGGACGAATTTTAAGATTTTTTCCCTTACTCATTTTCCATCTTTTTGGATATGACTTGATAACTGACCAGTGTCTAGCACCCAAGAATGACCAGAGAGTGAAGCCTTTACAAAATAATTATGTTATAAGCATAACACACTACAACAACAACTTTTTTTTTTAATTGGGCACCCCCCTACATCCTGTGCAAGGTGAAGCGCAGAAGCGTTTACAGCGCCCAACAGAGGAAGCATGCTAAGTTCATGCTTGCCTTTCATGTCTCATGAGTTAAGGGCGTAGAAGCCTGAAAGGTCAAGGGCGTAGAAGCCTGAATTTCAATCCCCAGACAAAAATCTGCTGATAACCTTTACCCTTCAGAGCGTTAATGTCAACCATTCTCTGCCGGCAGCGATGTTGTGTGGTGCTGGTGGCGATGTTGTGCAGTGGTGGCGGCTGTGTTGTGTAGTGCTGCCAGAGGATCATAACACGCAACCCCAAACAAACCAATTACCTCTGTGCTGGAGGGGCAAGATAGAGGAGGAGGAGGAGGAGCAGGTGACCGGGTGAAGGTGGCGAGTGATGACGGTCAAGAGAGGTTTCAGATGTGATGTTGGAGGAGGAAGTTACGAGTAAGAGAAGAAAAGGGAGATGTTGAAAATGTTCAGTTAAGAGACCGAGAAGGAAAAATAAAAATTAATAAACAGTTATTCTTCCTATAATATAAATATACCCGGAAGTGTGATTACGACTCTTAGATCCGGCATGTATTACACCGACACTTACTCCAGGTCATAAGATGTGTAATGTATCACTGTGTTGCCGTATTCTCTGTAGTAACGCAAACTTACTGAAAAAAATCTGAATTAATCAGATTTTACACCGTGTGTATTGTCTCGGTCATCGGTATTGTTATGTTTCCATCTAAGAGACACAACTGTATTACTGTTCCTTAATCAAGATCAACATTTCTATGATGTTAGTAATGATAGTATTCCCAAGTGTGTTCTAAACCAAGTCCAATGTCGTGTGTTACTAAGGCAAATACACACTTTTTTTTTTTTTATAACGTGGCCTCCAGCCTCCCCCAATAGCCACACCTTCGCCGCCATTTTATTACCTTAATATTAAATATCCTAATACATAAGTAGCTATCCTATCTGTGTTGAATTAGTTGAGCTGCAGATCTATGCGGCATTCAGTGACTGTTGCCTCATAGTCAATATCTGCAGCAGTTGTCGGCATTGGGGCAGAAGCTCTCGTTCCCCTGAGGCAGGGCAAAGCCGACCGAAGGAAAGAGAAAGACAGTCGACATCTCATCCAGGCTGTAACATAACTTCTGGGCTGCTGCTTCTGTTTGGAGATCACCTCCTCGAGTCTGGCGTAGAAACATCTTGCACTTGGTCCCATCCCACCAGAGGTTGTGAACACTAGAGGAGTGAAGCTGCCTTGATCAACGTTTTGAATTCTCTCCCCATATGCCCTTCTCTTGTCGTTCTCGTTCCTCCTATGTGCAGCATCGAGAGCTAGGTTAGGTGACATGCGGCCATGGGATCAAAAATCCTGACGTCGAAGAAAGCTCGCTGTCCCCGCGTCCAAAATCCTCGAGCACTGACGTCAACACGGGCTTCGTTAGATGTGTTTGAAGTCCTATGTTGGAAGATCTCACCATCCAATGGAAGGCGGGTCCATTCTACTATGACAACCCGGCAGATTTCCATCAACATATTTGCTGTGAGGTCCCTTACTTCGTCATGCCTCATGCATACATGAAGCCCCCTTTCTTGCACACCATGGCGTGATCGAAGTCATAGGAAGAGCCACACACGCATTGGGAGGACAAACCTTCTACTGGCCGACCGTACCTTAGAGCAATGGCATCTGTAAATTCTTGTTTATTAAGACTGAAACCATTTGCCCTTATCCGTAACGTAGTTAACCAGTTCGAGGCGCCCACCTCCTGGGCTATAGCTACTTTTTTTTTTAAATTTTCTGGTACCTGCAGCAACAGTTGCTGCAACTTATCATTTTGGCAGTGCTGTCGATCTGTCGTAATGGACCTTCGAATCTTGTTTACTTCACTGGTATCCACCTCCCCTGTTGCGTTCTGAGCTATTATGTGGTCCGTGAGGGCTGCCGTGAGCTTAAGTGAATTTTGATGTTCGGTGGCTGCAATCTCCTCTGGAGTGGTTAGTCCCATCCCTCCCAGTCTTGATGGAAGTGCAAGAAGTGCTCTTTCTGCTGGGGTTAAGTAAGGGTGTTTCACTAATTTGGGAATGAAATTGACACTGATAGCTTCTTCCAGAGGGTGGAGGAGGGGTCCGATATCAGGGATAGTACGCATCAGGTAGTTCCAACGATGCTTGACTCCATGGGTGAATGCAGCAAAAGCCACATGTGGCTCTGTGTTAGCAATCTTAGACAGAGCTTGGATTTCACTAACCCACTCATTCACCTTTCCCGCTACGTACTCGGTCTTGAAGTCCGGAGTGCCAATTACTGTGCCTAGATGTCTTTGGCCGTCCTTAGTTATTTTGACTTCACTTCCGCCAGACACCTCCATTGCCCGTTCATAATGTTCTGGCTTCACCATGAGGAAGGACTTGCCGGCGTTTGGGTGGTACCCTATTTGTGGACCTCGCTATGTTACCAACTCCCACCACTTTTTGATGCCCTCCACTTTTCCTGCTCTTGTAAAGTCACCAGCATACGCCACTTGTTTGACCCCAGTTGTTACAAATTTTATTTCTTGTTGGAGCACTGATAGGCCAATTGCATACATTGCCATTGCCATTGCAATGTTGTTCCCTCGGTTGACTGTAAGATGGTATCACCTCTTCGAGCCTTGTTGTTTACTATATAGAGGTCTGATGGATTCCTATATGAGTTTTCAACATACATTGCAAAACTTGGACACTTGATCTTGGTGTTGTGCAGTGCAGCCTTGCGGTTAAGTATGTTGAATACGTTTGAAGCATCCACCAGGAGAACGGCCTCACAATCACGCTGCTCAAATATCAATCTCATGGCGTGAATGGCGGCCTCCCCGCCAGCCTGGTGGCCAGCACACACTTGTCGGTTTCCTGCTGCTGCCCTGACATCATCCTTTACCACCTCCATTATGCATTTTCAGATGATCCGCCTCAGCATTTCCCCAACCCCTATAGGCCTACATCCTGGTTTCTTTTCCAGAGGCAGATACACACCACTACTACTTTGCTGTCACTCGGAATCGAGCATAACGATCATCAAGCTATGAGACAACGATATAAGTTATTAAGGATGTCACCTTCGTGGGTGAGCTCTGAGGTGACTAGAGAGGCCGATACGGGATACGGGACCGGCAGGGTCATCCACAGATGTTACACGTGTGGAGGGCTACATCTGGTGCTGGAGGGGCGGCGGTGGCATCTTTCCGGCGTTGGTGCTTGTCTGCCTCGATATGCAGTCAGGGTAACTCGAAAGTATTGACACCTTCTCGTGTGGTGCTCGTCTAAGCGTTATGGTGTGGAGTAATCGTCTTCCAGGTGAGGGGGTCGATTTGGCACTATTTCAGGTTTGTCTTAAGACTACCCTTATACCTTTTCAGTTGCCCGCCAGCGTTACATTTACCATTCGTTGGGTGACTGTAAAGTAGTTGCTTTAGCAGTCTACTGTTGTCCATGCGGGTAACATGGCCAGTCCAACGCAATTCTTCATGGATAATGGTAGCCCCTACAGTTGGTGTCAAAGAGAATACTGGCATTTGTTCTCTTGTCTTCCCAGTGAGCTCGGAGAATGGAACGTAGTTTATGTTGGTGAAAGTTAAAATTTTCAATTGCCTTAAGGTGCCTTCTGTATGTGATCCATGTCTCGCTGCCATATAGCAAGGTGGGGAGGATCACTGCTCGATATACGTGCAACTTTATCGATAATTTCAGCTCCCTACAGCTGAAGACACTCGTACGGAGTCTGCCAAAGGCTTGAGATGCACAGCTAATCCAATGTTGAATCTCTTCATCGCTGTCCGCGGTGGTGGACAGGTGGGAGCCGAGATACCGAAAGTGGGTAACATAAGAGAGGGTAGTACCTTTAAGCTGGATGGATGGTGGAGGTATGGCTGAACCAGGGGCAGGTTGAAAGAGAATCTGACTCTTACATACATTCACCTCAAGGCCGAAGTGTGCATACTCTGGCAGATGCACTAGACAGGGTAGAAACACGGTATCAAACACAGCATAAAGAGGCAATATGTGAAATTAGGAGACACAATACTAGAGCATGAGTTAGTTCCGGGCCCGGGTGACAATTTCTAAGTTCGACGGTAGGACCGGGTCAGAGGTAGGGAAGTGGTTAAGAGAAGTCGACCGAGCCCTCAAGCTGATTGACGGAGACGAAGCCGGCCGAATACAATTCATAGTAAGGCATCTTGTGGGATCGGCGGCAGATCGCGTATACAATGCACACGGAGATTGGGAAACGGTAGATAAGTTAGCTAGTTACTTGTGCGGCTCTATGAGCCAGCACGTAAGCGCGGTCACAGCCACTCAAAAGATCGTAAATCGGACACAGAGGAGCGATGAACCAACCGCTCCTGGGATATTGTGATGCCATGCTCGCTCTAAACGACGAATTGGGCCGTCGTGGGCACATATATGAGAATTTAATGTTGGGAGATGTTATCGTTCAGGGACTGAAGGGGTCAAGAAGTCGTGAGTGGTTAGCGGAGGAGTTTGGGAAAAGTCCCAATGCAACCTAGGTGAATGGATCATGGGGCTGAAAGAGGAGGAAAGCAAGCTAGAATCATTGAGTAGTGGAACACAGAGTGCTGGACACAGAAAGGCACCTGCCGGATGGACCAGAGTTGATGGAGGAGATAATGGTCTGCAAGCCAGGGGCCTCATCCCACCGAGGTGCTACACGTGTGGACAAGAGGGACACTTCAGCTTCCACTGCAGGAGTGGGTATAGACCAAGAGAAAATGCCCCAAGGGGATACGTGGCCGATGGCCAGTAACGGACTGGGAGTGACAGCCAGAACTGGCGGTCGGGAAACGGTCAGGGCCAAGCAGTCCCCGCCAACCGCCCCTGGCCCAACCACTAGACTACTCTGGCATTGTTCTTTTGACACTTAGTTTGACACTTAGTAATTTGGTAAGCAATTTGGCACCTCTGGGCTCCATGATTCGCTAATTTCGCACCTCTAACCAACTATGACAACAGTACAGCAGATATACTTGTTTAGATAATAAGTAAATGTCAGCTTTGATTTCCTCAGATATAACTTTAGTTTAGTCTTGTCTCAAACCACCCAACGAATCTATTTCGTTTTCTTTTGTAATGCAGAATACCGAGTGTCTATTTTCATATGATTATCAATTATTTTCGTGTATACGTTGCACAATTTGTACAGTTGAATTGATTACAATTAAAATAATTCTAATTGGATATAATTTTGCCATATCTCGAAATTTTGTTTAACGATCTAGAAAGATTGAGACACGAATCTGGTAAACTTTGTTTTTTTCACGAGTGGCATCACTGAGAGCGGCACCCTTCCCCTTCAATGTATCAAGAACTTCCATCCGGGACTGTACTCTCTCTCTCTCTCTCTCTCTCTCTCTCTCGTTGTAGAAATAGGTAAAACATAGGCCCCCCCAAAAAAACACCATATTTCGACCGTAACCTACGATCATCTCTAGAGGGAGTTACGGTTGAAATATGCAGTGATGTTGTTTGACTATGTTTTAATTTCTCTTACAGTGTGATTTCAATGTTATTATTTGTGTGGTATATGCGTATATTTGGGTTTATTGTGTGTGTATGATAATGGGTAAGGTTGTAGTTCCGTCACCAATAATGATACAGATCAGTGTTTCTTTATTAACTGATCTACAACCTGATTAAAACATCTGGGTCGTTGTTCTTATTTCACGTTTCGTTATTTATATCCTTCCGGGAATTAGTGGTAATGGTGATTAACACGGAAGCCTCAGCTCTTGCTGCTGGGCCAGTTTAATAACTGTTGTTGTTGTTGTCATTAAATTATAAGCTATTTTGTTCTAAATTCAGAAACAAGAGTAAAGGTCCAGGCACAGATACATGTCCGGTTACAGGTACAGCTGCAAATACACTTACAAGGTAAATTACAAAATTAAGCAAAACACTGATGGAAAGGTACAGGTTCAAGTACAGGCATAAGGAAAGGTACAGGTTCAGGTACAGGCATAAGGAAAGGTACAGGTTCAAGTACAGGCATAAGGAAAGGTACAGGTTCAAGTACAGGCATAAAGAAAGGTACAGGTTCAAGTACAGGCATAAGGAAAGGTACAGGTTCAAGTACAGTCCCGGACCGAAGTTCATGATAGTCAAGCTGGAGGGTGTAAATTCCGCCTTCACTGTTACTGGACGACGCGTTGCTGTCCAGCCATCGTCCCCAACACACAAACAAGCATCCAAGCAGTTCAATATTAGAGCTCTGATATTTCCATTTCTCAAGAAAGACTGAAAAAGGATGTCATTGTTTTGTTTAATAAATTCACGAAACAATTTACCCAAACAAGTTTTACATTATTTGACATAATGGGTTAGATCATTATTAGATAATCATTCATAATCTTTAAAATACAGAAGACACAGTGGAGAGAATTTTACATAGTCAGATATCATGAAAAAATGGGCCATGTTTGTCTGGTAGCTGGGGGTTCGCAACAGTGTAAGAATCCTTCAAACTGTATTTTCCCTCAGGTGGTAATCAGTATACTAAACATGAATGCGAGGGATGATATGGTTCGTATGAGAATGCCTTATCACCCTCCGTTATAATGTACTTATCATAGGGTCTACTGTATGTAATATTGACTTGATCCCAACAATGGATAACATAATGGGAGTATGGCTGACATACTGTATGAGCGACACGATTAAGATAAAAGTGTATCACAACTAGAAGTAGATCACAACACCATTGATTTGGGTTGGGTGGAAACATAAGGTTAAAGCAGCATGACTTTATTTTATTATTAGTTATATAGGTAACCATAAGTGTTGCCTAGCTAATGTTATATAGACTCAATATCTAAGTATATATTTACAGTTGCAAAGGGTAAAACAATGATTCAAACAATCTATTCATACGATTATTAAAATTATGCTTAATAGATGTTGTCACAAAAATTAATTCAGCAGCCAGTCCAGCCACCCTGCTTTTCAACGACTGCCTGTAGCCTGCCCTGCTTGGATGCCACAAGGTCTCACCAGCTTCGGTCTACCCCTGCAGTATTCCCACTGTTAGTGTGTACCATAATGTCAAAAAATTTGTAACTTTACTGGATAAATTGTTTCGGAATTTATTTAAGAATCATAATTAACTTAGATATGACAATGTTCTGGCACTTAGTTGATAACTAATTTGGTAAATAATTTGGCGGGGTGCCAATTTCGCACCTCTAAACAATGTGAATCTTTCTTCTTTTGTTTTGACAGAAATAGTAAATATATTTTTTGTTGCTACATTGTAGCATCAACAATTAAAATTAATTACTGAGTCAGCTACACTAAACTATTACTACAACGCAAGTTTACTTCTTTAGACATTAAGTAAAATCTCTAATATACTAAGAACTTTAGTTTTATCTCGTCTCAAACCGCCCAACAAATAGATTTAGTTTTCTTTTGTAATATAGTATACCAAGTGTTTATTTCCATTGGATTATCTATTAGTTCCATGTACAGTATATTTGATACATGTTGTTCATTTTGTAGAATTGTATTGATTAAAATGAAAATAAATGTAATTGGATAGAATTTTGTCATACCTCGAAATTTTGTTTAGCGATCTGTGAAGATTCAGACACGAATATGGTAAACTTTGCTTTTTCATGGTTGGCATCACTGACAACGACCCACCGTCCAGTAAGGATGGGGCTGGCTTTGTCCAGGACTGTACATTCAGCAAAATCTCATATTTGTACCTTTTCGGTGTCATTCAATATTTTGAGACATCGGACCAAAACTTCTGACAAACGTCAGGTGCAATTCATTGCTACACTGTGTTCAACAGCATTGTCAATAAATTTGATCTGTCCGTAACTTACGGTTAATCCTAATTAACTCCATTTCATATCATATATATATATTTATATATATATATATATATATATATATATATATATATATATATATATATATATATATTTTTTTTTTTTTTTTTTTTTTTTAATACTCCTCACGCATGCAATGTGAACACTTCTAAATACCAAAGATGCGTCATATGTCGGGGTGAGGATATTTCTGAGGAAATAATAAGACAAAAGCATTGTATGTTTTGTTTGTGTATGGACCTTTCTAACAGTGGTGGTTCCTGGATGTTATACAGCGATGATGATGATGTCAGGCGCTATGAGTACAATAAAGTAATTCGCTTCAACCATAACATTGGTCCTACTGCGTAATAACTAATTTTTATGTCAAATTTACTGTACATTGATACCAGTGTTTTAGTAACAAAAATGACCCACTTCCTCACCTGGGCAACATCTACAGTACTGTGTACACCCTCCAGCTGCTGCGGCCTGGGGCATGGGACCATTACTGTACTTACTGACCTGGGTCATGGAACTATCACCAGCTGACCAGATTTAAGAATTGCTTGGATTTGATTTCAGAGCACCAGATGTCACAGCAATAACGCGAAGTCTAATGCTAACCAGCAATAAGAACAGCAAAGTCTTTAGTGTCATCATTGGAAATCCCAGCTTTGATACAGCCCATGACTATAAATTTTACGTCAACAAACTAACAAAGGATGAAATACAAAACTCCCAGCATGACTCATAGTAGTAATGGTGTCTGAATTGTAGGTTTTTGTACAGGTTAACTAAAGTGCAAAACATCTTAGCCAACTCAACAACTCCTCAGTGCAATTATGAAACATCTTAACCTACCCTCAACCTCCCTTAATCAAGTACAAAGGCCTTTTATTCACCCCAAGATCCTCGCATACTAATACCTAGTAGGTAGGTAGTAGGTAGCTATCAAACAGGGAGGTACTACCGCCTGGGAAGATATTGGAAGCATAATGTGTTGTCTAATGGTAGACCCTGCTGCCATATGGCATCACGAAAATTGTGACCAAGTCCCAGGTTGCTGATCTGAATTTTTGTCTCATTTACACACAATTGCAGGGTCTCAATTGCTTCTCTTACTATTGACAACACAACACACATATATTGTTTTCACTTTTGATTTTTTTCATTTTGTAATTTTTTATGGTTCTTTATTATTATTATTATTATTATTATTATTTTAATTATTATTATTTTATTATTATTATTTTATTGATATTATCATTTATTATTATTATTATTATTATTATTTTAATTATTATTTTATTGGTAGTAGTAGAAGTAGTAGTATTTGTATTTTATTATTATTATTTATTGATATTATCATTCTATTATTATTATTATTATTATTATCATTATTTTTTTTTTTTATTATTATCATTAATATATTTTCGCCCCCAAGCCATGATGTGGGTCAGTGACCTGTGCCCGGGTGGGCTAATCCCAGTAAAAAAAAAAAACCTAAAATCCATTAACCTCGGCCACAATACATCTACAGCAGTTAATAACACGAAAGAAAATCTCCAAAACTAAAAAAAAAAAATGTCATCAGCCAAAATAGGCAGTCAGAGAACCTGCAGGTGAGGGCGAGCCATCAGCAGCCTCCGAGAAAAAAAAATGCGAGGTTCACTGACACTCACCACCTTGACACCATAGGAAATCTCTGCACTGGAAACTTTCACCTGTGTTGATCACGGCCGACACGAAAATTAGTTTAACTTATCTGTTGAGCAACTTGTCTTTTAATTTTATATTTTCTGGGTTTTAAGGTTTCATATCACCCTACACATAATATATCCCTCATGCCTCCAGTGGTGGTGCGTTGACCTGCGGGAGCGAAGGACCTCGAGGGGCCGTAATGCTGGGAGAGGAAAGCGGGTTGCGACACCAGTCAGCCCCGGGCCAACACTAACAATACTTCTTGAACGACCGCATCACAATCCAGTTCTGCGCTCCACCCACTACGACTCACTAGTGATTTAAAAAAAATATATATATACTAAATTAAGTCACTGTCAACTCAGCACCATTACTTTCAACCTCTTCACCTGCTTTCTTTTTTACTCATTCCAAGCACTGCTACAACTTTTTTGAGAAAGTAAAAAGCTTGATAATTGGTCTTAGCAGCGTGAGTATTACTCAACAAAATTCTTCACACATTCTACTTCAAATTACTTTGAATACATTAATATTACATGCTGATAGTTTTGTCAAATTGTCAAGTTTTTCTTTCTGATATCTTTTACAATATATCCACAAAACGTTATCTATACAGTATCTCAAATAATCACTTTGCGAAAAATAGTGTAACACGTAATATATAACAGAGAATTTGTATAACACGACATGTAAACGATCTACCTCACAGGTTCACCAAATATTAAATAACAGATTAAAAAAATGGGCATGGAGTTCTTAGCCTGTGGTCCATGGACCAAATTCCAGATGGTCCACGGAAAGGCAACAATAATTTAAAATATGCTTAGCTCGGGTAGCATCGTGTTCAGGGTTGTATCCGCCTTCTTGTTTACCAGCAAGTCAGGTCAGTGAATACCTCTCATCTCCTCCCTCATCCTGTTGTACACGCCACTGTAATATTTGAACCTTGGCATGTTGTTATCATTAACTAAGTGACAGTTAAATCTGAAGGACAACGTCACATGATGGCTGTTGCCGACAGGGGCAACCATACCCTCCTCGTTAGTTATGCTGAGGTCCAGTGGTTTAGGAGTTTGTTCCCTCAATGAAAGGACATTATATGATGCTAGTAAATATACAAATGTTTCTAGAGAAATGAAAAGATTACAGTTGGATATTCTGGGATTAAGTGAAGTAAGATGGACAGGTTCAAATAGCATTAGTAGTGAAGAGTCTTGCTTCATATATTCAAGGGGTGAAAAACATGAGAGAGGTGTTGGTATTCTTGTAAACCAGAAGTTGAGCAATAGTGGAAATGGATAGTGGATAGTGTCAGATGGAGCTTTGTTAGTCAAGTTTAATGCTAAATCCATGGACTTGGTAATAATATGGGTATATGCACCAACAAAATTAAAGATGGTGAGGAGTAATATTTAAAGAAAGCAAAACACAACGTAAAGATTACTGAATGTCTCATTACTTTATTATGGGTGATTTTAACGCAAAAGTTGGGAAAGGGAAAGTAGCACCAGAAGTAGGATCATATGGGTTGGGTAATAGAAATGAGAGAGGAGAAATATTAATTGATATTTTAAAAGAAAACTAGTTGATTATTGTAAATCATGGCCTGAGCAACGCTCAAGACATCATTATACATGGGTCTCACAGCAAGACAATGTAAACAAAATAGTCAGGAAACAATTAAAATGTATTTTAATTCAGGAAAGATTCAGAAATTCAATAACCGAAACCAAGACCTATCCTGGAGCAGATTGTGGGTCATACCACGTCCCATTAATGAGTTTGGTGAGGCTAAGACTTCAAAATTAAAAAAAAAAAAAACTAAGGACAAAATCCAATGGGAAGCTCAAAATAGGGTCAGGGATAGAATATTAAATGGAAACCGAAAATAGATTTTCAGTATTACTTGAGGGTGACTGATGGACCAGGACAACAATTTAATAATTACAAAAAAAAATAATGTTAGAGACTGGGGAAAACTTATAGGAAATAGGTAGAACGAGGCTAAAAGTAAGTGGATGAAAAATTAAATTTTAAGGAAAATGGATAGACGGAGAAATATGAGAAAACGAAGGGAATGCAGACAGTCCAAGAATGATGATCTAGAAAGGAAACGCAAGGAGACTGAAGATATTGACAGAAGCCATAATTATAGAGAAATGTACGGAAAGATTAAACAAATGAGCCAGAAAAAAAATGGGGTGGGACTACTAAAAGCAAAGACAAGATCCTGCTTGAAGCATAAGATATAAAAAAGAGATGGGCAGAGTATGTAGAAGAACAATACAATGATAAGGACAAAGTAGAGGTAAGAAACATAAAAGGAAATAAAGATCGAACTACCAATTCTGGAAACAGAAGTTGAGGCAGCTGTGAGCAAAATGAAAAATGATAAAATTTGTGGGGTAGTTCAGCTTCCAGCAGAATTTCTAAAACAATTGGGCAGGAATGGGATAACATGTTTGACTAAAATACTTGTATGTAAGTCTATATACTTCAAAGAAGATCTTCCCAGTGATTTCAAAAAACTTAATATTTGTAGTACGTACCTGTATTACCTAAAATGCCAGGAGCCGTAGAGTGCACCCAGTTTGGAACAATTAGCTTAATAAGTTATGCCTGTAAAGTTTTATTAAACATTGTAACGATTTTGAATTGATTTTACATAAATTTATTCTAAAAACTTAATTTTTATTGTTCTAAAATGTATTTTATTATGTGACGCAAAATGGTGTAGTAGAAATAGTTAATTATCCCTCGGATAATCATTGATTGTTAAATTATCTGAAGTATTGTATGGAGAAGATTGACGATTGATGTACATTTTGAAATGTGTAGCGAGTCCTGTAATGTTGTGGCTCAATGTGAATTGATTAAAGTAAAGTTATTCTCTTGTCAAAACTTTGTATGTTAGTGTAATACACATGTAATTTTTCCAGTTAATAAGTAACGTTATCCTTTTAATTATTAATTGCAAGATAGCTTAATAATTGTAGATCAGGATGGTATAACTTAATACCTATAAATAGTTCAAATTACTCCATAAATTGTGAGATACTTAGAGTAAGTTTGGGGAAAAGTTGTAGTGTTGTAGTGAGTGTACAAGGGATAGTCTTGTTGGCTTAAGATGTCCAGATGTGTGAGTTATTATAATTGTAAACAATTTAGGAAGAGTTTTTTAAGAGTTATAAACATTGAAATAAGTTGTCGAAAATTATATTGAGAAGAATTGTTAGTAAAATATTTAACGTAAGTAAACTGAAACAGCATAAATTACATTTATTGGCGAGTTTGAATTATTTAACAGGAAATGAACACCAGTCTTTAGGGGATAGGCTGAAAGCAGTCATTTTTATATCAGATCTGGGAAAGGTGACGTTGTAGATCTCCCTCTGATGCTCTCTATAAATAAGTGTTAAACTATGACAAGAGATGGGGTTTATGTGTACAGGAGTTTATATAAGTGAACCAGTTGTAACTTTGCTGCTAGATTTAACTTGGAGCTGTTTAAGACTGTAGCGGTTTAATGATTGATGCTGTGTATTTATCCAAGAGGTTTCCAGGTATTTTTTTAACATATCGGTGGAAGGACACTGGATGATGCAACTTGGAACAAGGACTTATATTTCAGCTTAGTTTGAAATTAGTATGATAATCCATAGAAAGGTATAATTTCACTTGAGAAGTGGAAAAATTATAATTTAAACCTTTTATAATTTATGTGAACAAGTGAATGCCGAGTGAGAAGTTATCACTAGATTTATCTTATGATTTGTAGTAAATAATTGAATGTGTATATCTAATGAGAAATTATCACTAGTGATGTATCAATAATTATGTCTATGTTCAATCTGAGTTTTCATTTAATCCCATCTTTACAAGTAAGGAAATTATTTTCATAACTTTGTTTTTTTTATTCAGATAAGATTAACTATAGATTTAACCCTTTGTCGTGGTAGTGTTTTCAAAATTAACCAATTGCCTACTGCTCAAATCATTACCTGCAATTACCTTGTCTGAATAATACAAAACAAAGTGGTAATAATCAAAAGATCAAATAAATATTTATAAGACAGTACTGAAAACTGCTGCTGTGATCTGGTCACACAGGTAGTAACGTGTGGTGTGATTTCTTAGTAATGATATACTGGTAACACCTGGTGTCATATTAAGGTCACACAAGCAATAACAGTAATATTTTGGTGTCTGGTGTGCATATAAAAAACGCATCTGACACACATGGTGTCAGTGGTGTGGATATTCGAATGACATCCGATGTAACATAGTATATTGTAAGTGGAATAAAATTTTGAAAAGTGAGTGAGTTACCTGAAGATCAAAATGTAATTAGAAAGGGAAAAGAAACTAGTGAAGCTATCTATATTTGCTTTGAGACATTTGAGTGAAAGAGCTTTAGAGGTATTAATGAAGAAGATATTAGAATTTTAAAATATATTTACTTACAACCGGAGGCGGCAGTGTCAGTAAATAATGAACTTATTAATTGGTAAGTTAGACAGGTAGTAAGACAAGGCTGAGTTCTATCTCCAACATTGTATAATATATATTCAGAATTCTTAATGAGAGATGTTATAGGTGATAATGAAGGACTAAAAGTTAATGGCAATGTAATATCATATGTACGTTTTGCAGATGATACTGCTCTTATCACAGATAGTGACGAGGCATTAAAAAAAACTCGTTGATAGATTATTAGAAAAGGATGAAAAAATTATTTAAGACCTAATGCTGTAAAGACTAAAGTAATGGCTATTTCCTAATTGGAAATAAATCCTAAAATAAAAATTGTGGCAGGCAACAGGGAACGTAAACAAGTGGAAATTTTTTTGCATTTGGGAAGTAACATTAGCTGTGGTGGTAAATGTGTGGAAGAAATCAAAACTAGAATAGGGCAAGTAAAAACAGCATTTAATAATCTAAAAGACATAGTGAAAATGGACATTAACTTCAATTTGAGAAAAAAGGCTGCTAAAGGCATTATATGGCAAGGACTGATTGATGTATGGGTCAGAAGCGTGGACACTTTCATCAGCCACCAGAAAGAGGTTCGACGCCTTTGAAATGTGGTGTTACAGACGAATGCTAAGAATAAGCTACACTGAGGAAAACAATTGAGCAAGTACTAAGATTTGCAAAAACTTCAAGAGAAATGCTCGAAATATACAGAAAAATAAAAGTGAGATGCTTTGGTCATATACAGTAATTATGGATGAGGTGAAAATAACAGAAATATTAATGGGCAAAGTTGAGGGTAGGAGGGCCAGGGGAAGGTAGAGACTTGGATGGATGAATGAAATTAAAAACTGTGTCCCAAGAGAGATACAAAGACTTGGAGGATTGGTAAAGACAGCCCAAGAACGTTTAGAGTGAAGGACGGTGGGCGCCAACCCTCAGATATGAGAACGATACTCTGATTGATTAATTGATTGATTGATTGATTGAGAGTCGGATCTTTAGCATGTTAGAATAGAAAATTGTCTCTCGGGAATTTCTACAAAAAAAGAGTAGCAGGATTATTAAGGTCATTTGGTGTGGTTTCATTTCTTCAGTCGATGTTGCCAGATTAAGTCCGTCTTGACAAAGTGGTGGCTATGTTGAGTACCGTTGCGTTGACACTCTTCAACGCTTCTCGTCGTATAGTTAACACAAACATTACTCCCTTTACCTTTCCTCTTGTCTTGTCAGTTCGAACACTCATTTTCTAGTTCAGTTTTACGTTTAATTACAGAGCAGACAATACGGTATCCCTCAATCACGTTCACAGATCATCAACTTGATCAAGTATAACCTCATAGCTCTTAATATTGACATGTTCGATCAAAGTGCTTCCCTTCCAAGTTTGAGCACAAACCACAGCAAGTATAAATATGCTGGCCAATTGTTATCCGAAAAAGAACGGAGAAAACAAAAAAATAAAAAAAGCACATTCTCTCCTCACTGACAGCTAACGTGCAAATGTGAAAATATTTAAGAGATTATTTTATTTTTCAATTTACTCGCTTCATCATAATGTTTGAGAATTCAGGACAAAATTCACTAGAAATCGAGTCGTAATTTTTATTGGGGTTGACCTTCCTTCTACACTGTAATACTGTTCCCACGAAGAACGCTTGTTAATTGAATAATGGTTGTCATCGCAATAATAATAATAATGATAATAATAATGATCATACATGAATAAAAAATACCCGTAGATCAACAGTAAAATATACCATACATCACCTGTTAAAAGTTTGTGACATTTAAATGTAAGAATGTGTAATATACTGTGTCAGGGAGTACTGTGTGGCAGTAATTATTGTAGTATGATTATTGTGGTATGATTATAGTAACACCAGCACTGGCAGTGATAGTGAACACACTAATGAATCTGAAGTTCATGATATAGCAATAACTCAAAGAAAAGTACAATTTATTATTAGTTAAGGTTGTGGTTTAAATTTGAGAGGCAGAGCAGCACAAAGTACCGTGCATATGATGCACGGTACTTTGTGCTGCGCTGCCTCTCAGTAACTTAAGACAGGTATTCATAAAGTTTATTGGGGTGACTAATATATTATGCAGTGAGTGTCATAGTACAGTGATGGTTTTATTTACAGGAAAAGGCGACATTAAGGGTGTGGGCCACTACCTGTCACTCCCGCCCGCCCACTGTTCTTTTCGCTATTGTTTATAAAACATTTAACAACTTTAGTTTCAGCATAGCCCCCCCACCCCCATATTGCCATGCTGGAGGGAAAACTTTACGAACGATATTAACAGATAATTTCAAATATTATTGAATGACATGGAAATCCGATAAAACAGATTGGTGAGAAAGACACGAGAAAATAGGGAATAGGTATGTGCTATTAGTAAAGATGCGTGAGGGTAATAACGAGGATTGTGGGAAAATAGTTTTTTATAAGACCATATAGTCCTGAGATTGGTAATGGTTACTAGTAATGCTGGTAAATGTGCGGAAGTGTAATTGTATAACAGTTCGTCATTGACGTCACAGTTGTGGGCCGAGTTTCTTGGCGACCACTTGGTAGCGGACGCGGAGTCAAACAAAGCACTGTTTACCTGTAAAATCAAGACATGGGTCTCCGAGATATCCCCACCACCATAATTTGGATCACAACAAAAAACGTTAAGAATTGCTCTCTACAGTATATCATTACGCAGTTTTCTTAATTTCCATTCTACTCACTTATTTTTCAACACAGAATAAACTATTGAAATGGATAATCGAGATAGTTTTATCCCTTGGAGACGTGGGAGGTTGGCTAAGCTTACTAAAATCGTAGAGAATTCTGATATCCTCTTTTTTAATAGTTGCAAGACATCAATATTAATGATGCATTTATGTGTTCTGTCGTGTCGTCGTCTTCCCATTCATGTCACATTTTGCATCTTCCAATTATTTTTGGTGATAATATTCTTTTAGTTCAAACATGATACGTCTTACTTTAAGGGTCAGTACTACTTACTTATTAAATTCCTAACTGTACTAAATCTATTTTCCTGACTCCCGGTTATGAAATCATACCGTAACTTCATTGTTCCTTCTTTTCTTTTCTAGTCTTAGATATATCCATCCATAGTGTTTGCTTCAGTTCTTGCTTTAAAGTACCGTACACTCCCTGTATTTGTTTACTTCTTTGGTATCAATATAGTATTAACTGTATGTATTATCTGTTTCTTCGGTCTAACACCTCTCATATTGATTTATCATTTGATCATCCATTATATATCTGATTAATCTCTTGTTCGATGAAGTCACTATAATTATTAAGTTACATCATGATCATCTTGTTTATTCAATTGTATTTCTTACCCCAATGTTGGTCCTGTTCCGACGCTGCTGCGTTGTACCGCGCTGCGCCACATCGTCTCGAATCTCTTTTAGTAACATCGGCGAATGACGAACTGCGCTATAGCCACCCATTGACAGCCACCTAATGACACCCCCTATGCTATTGGTGAGGAGATCCTGTATGACTGCTGGGTCGCTTCTAATCAGAACATGATCTTGTGTACTGACTCTGAACTGAATCTCAGCGTCTGGGTGTTTATCTTCCGCATCGTCCAGCCATCGATACTTGACTTCAGGTGGTGTACCTACAGGGAAGTTTAATCTTACTCTCATGGGGGTTGAGGTTGTAGTTGATGGTCTTTAAGTTTTTCTGCCTTTTCGGCCTTCCGCTTGTTCCTGGACTCAACTAGTTGCAAGCCATCCTCTCCATTGGTGTCAAGGTCAACACAATAGTCACCTGGCTCACTCAGTGCATCAGGAGAGTAAGAGCGAGTAGCTGGGTCTCCAGTCAACTCAGACATGTTGGAGTTGCAGAACTCGACCTATATGCCTACGTCAGAGGGCCGAGGACTGCTTGGCACTCCTAGGAAGTCAGCGGTGGTTAGGAGGCGTAACGCTCTTACAGGACAAGGCAAACCGGCACCCTCCCAAGACCATTCGAGTCCGTGGTGCCTATCGGACTCTGAAGGTAACTCTCTATCAGCCCCCTACCCGGAGGTGTTACAATTGTCAGCACTGGGGCCATGTGGCCCGATTATGCCCCTCTACTAAGCTGTGGTGTGGTCTCTGCTCAAGACAACATGCAACACAGGCTTGCAGAGATACAGTTGCTCAAGGGGGTGTCATTCAACAGAAGTGTATTAACTGCAAAACAGTTGGAGTTCCTGTATGGCACCCTGACTGTCCTAGAGCTCCAACACCCCTTCAGCGCCCAGACCAGCCACCCATGCAGGTCTCAAGAAACACTACTGCTGCTAGGGTACTCCCTACGGCCAACCCCTGGCCCACCCTCCCCACCAAAGCTCCAGGATCATTACCAGCAGTCAACGAAAGATCAGCATGGGGCAACACAGACGTACCGACACAACAAGTAGCTGTCAACACACCCCGTGAACACGCACAAAGTGAAGAAATCACTGATTTGAAAAATGAAATTAAAGAACTCAAAGCTCAATTTGCAGCTCAAACTGATATGTTAAGGAGCCTCTGTGATACACTACAGAAAAAGAACACCACCAACACAGTGCAGCAGCTATGGAAAGATAACAGTCAAACTGAAGACATTCAGATGTCAGTACCATATGTGGAAACTCAAGACCCACCAGGAACTAGTGTCCACGCAGAGGAAAATAGTGATACTGGTAACATTTCTACTGATGCCTCTGTGGATATGGTCAGTGAAGATGAACAAACACAAACACTCCATACTCAACGTGCTAAACGCCTATGCTCCCTCAGATTAGCTTCAGTACATAGATCTCCCAGATTTTTTACGCACTGAGCCCACTGTCCTGATGGGTGACCTGAATACTAGACACAAGAAACTAGATGACCCCACCACTAACACCAATGGTAGGAGACTTATCTCACTTGTCACACAGACCATCTACACTGATGGATCTCTTAACCCCGCCTGTGGGCGGGCTGGAAGTGCAACTCAAACCTGACGGTAATATAATTGAGAAGGAGTTAGAATTAACAACTGGCCATCTACTCTACAAACTGAATTAGTTGCCATACTCACAGTTATTAAATTCATTGAAACCACTGTCACTGACAGTCTCATCATCACTGACTCTCTATCCTCACTACTTGCCCTTGATAACACAAGAACATAAGAACATAAGAATGGAGGAAACTGCAGCGGGCCTATTGGCCCATACTGGACAGCCCCGTTTACACCCAATCCCTATTGCTCATATAAACACCCAACCTATGTTTGAAGCAATTCAGCGTATTTGAGTTAATGATGATATTTGGTAACTTGTTCCATTCATCCACTACTCTGTTTCCAAACCAGTGTTTACCTATTTCACGCCTAAATCTAAATTTGCCCAACTTAAAACCATTGTTAGGAGTTCGCTCCTGGTTGGATAGTTTGAGTACCTTTGTAATGTCCCCTTTGTTTAGCCCTGACTTCCACTTATACACCTCTATCAGGTCGCCCCTCGCTCTACGTCTCTCGAGGGAGTGCAAATTAAGATGCTTTAACCTGTCTCTATACTCAAGGTTCCTAATGCACGGGATTAGTCTTGTCATTCTCCTCTGAATTCTTTCCAATGATTCTATATCCATTCTGTAATACGGTGACCAGAACTGAACAGCGTAATCCAGGTGTGATCTCACAAGAGCAAGGTACAGTTTTAGGATGACCTCGCTAGTCTTGTAACTAACACTCCTTTGTATGAACCCAAGTACTTTATTAGCCTTGTTACGAGCAAAAACACATTGTTTACTTAGCTTAAGGTTCCTACTTATCATTACTCCTAAATCTCTCTCCCAGTCGGATTTTTCTATGGCATCGTTGTTCATCTGGTATCTGGTTTCCCTGTTTACATCTCCTATACTGAGTACCTTACATTTGTCCACATTGAATTTCATCTGCCATTTTTCAGACCATTCGAAAAATTTGTTTAGATCTTCCTGTAGTTTTGCTGAGTCCTCGTCAGATTTAATAACAAGTCCTATTTTAGTGTCATCAGCAAATTTACTTATGTTGCTGTCTATGCCGATATCTATATCGTTTATGTATATAATAAATAATAATGGTCCAAGTACTGAGCTTTGGGGAATTCCACTTGTGACCTTGCTCCAATGGGACTTAGTGCCGTTAATGCTCACTCACTGTTTCCTGTCCTGTAACCACGCCCTAATCCATTTAAGGATGTTACCTTTGATGCCATGAGCTTCTACCTTTCTAACTAGTCTTTCGTGGGGGACTCTGTCGAAGACTTTGCTAAAGTCGAGATATACCACATCATAATTGTGCACCTCGTCCACCGATTCGAAAACTGATGAAAAGAATGTTAATAGATTAGTTAGACAAGAACTTTCGCTTGTGAAGCCATGCTGGGAATCATTGATCAATCCGTGCTTCTCCAGGTGATTTCGAATAGAGTTTGAAATGATTGCTTCCAGTAATTTGCCTACTATAGATGTTAGATTGATTGGGCGGTAGTTAGAGGATAGTGATCTATCCCCCTTCTTGAAAATCGGTATTACATTCGCTATCCTCCAGGATTCTGGTACTACACCTGTTTTTAAGGACATGTTAAACAACTTTCCTAAGGGCATACTAAGCTGTTCCTTACATTCCTTTTATACTCTGGCAAATATCTCATCGGGACCAGGTGACTTATTAGGCTTTAGTTTGTCTATTTGCTTACTAACATCGTTACTAGTCACTACTATCTCGCTTAATTTGTTTTCTTCACTATCTCTGAATAGAGTCAGTGCCTCGGGTATCATGTTTAAATTTTCTGTGGTGAAAACTGTTGAAAAATATTTATTCAAATTATTGCTCATTTCTCCGTCGTTATCAGTGAGCTCGCCGGAGTCTGACCGTATTGGTCCAATCTTTTCTCGTGTTTTAGTTTGATACATTTGGTAGAATCCTTTTGGGTTTGTCTTCGCCTCCCTTGCTATCCTTACCTCATTATTCCTCTTGGCTTTTCTTATCTCGGTTTTAACCCTACTCGCCAATATCTTATAATAATCCTGGAGGTAAATTTCGCCACGATTCATCCTTCTACCTATAGCCTTCCTTTGGCCAATGATGTTCTTTAAATAATTATTTATCCATTTAGGGTCATTGTTGTCTGATCTGAGTTTTTTGTATGGTATGTTCTGCCTCTGTGCATTAAGTAACTCATTATTTAAATTGACGTGGAACTCGGCAGTCTCAGATGTCGTTACCAGGTCGGAGTCATCTGTCAGGTTCACGGCCAAGCGCGACACCCCCTCTCTCAGCTGCCTTTTTAAACTGTCAAAGTTTGCCCTTCTGAAATCTGGTACTTTAGTGGAATTTTCCTTACCTCTGCCCTGAAAATCTAACTGGAATCGAATTTCTTTGTGATCGCTGTTTGCAAGTTCCTTCCCTACCTCGACATTGCTAATGAGGTTTTCTCTGTTCCACAGAACTAAATCGAGTATATAATTACCCCGTGTGGGTTCGGTTATATGTTGACTTAGGAAACAGTCCTGGATCGTCTCGAGAAAATCTTCTCATTCTGAGTTACCCGTAAGGTCAGTCCAATCTATTTGGCCAAGGTTAAAGTCGCCTACTATACAGACTTTGTTGTGTATGGAAGCCCTGCGCATTTCATCCCAGATAAGTCGCTCATTGACTCTATCAAGATTGGGAGGTCTATATATTACTCCTGTGATTAATTTTTCCCTACCGTCGCTTAATTCTATCCAAATTGTTTCTGTATTCCGCTCAGTTTTTATTTCACACTTCAGATTATCCCTAACATAGATTGCTACTCCGCCTCCTTTCCTGGTTTGCCTATCGGTATGGAACAATTTGTAACCCGCAATTTGGTATTCGACCGGCAACTCACGTGAGTCTAGGTTGATCCATGTTTCAGTGAATGCTATTATATCTATTTTTTCGGTACATGCCAAGGCCCTAATATCATCCATTTTGCTTCTCATACTTCTACTGTTCGCGTAGTAGACATTTAAGTTAGTCGTGTTCCGAGTCCTCCCTTTACCACGTTTAGTTTTAAACTCCCTGTTTAATTTAGTTTTGTCATCATTCCTAACACTATTTCCCTGTAATCTTTTAGTTTGTTTACCCGCTCCCACTGCAGTTTCCCCCACCCCCGTGCCCATATGTTCCCCTAGCAGTTTAAAGATTTCGATATCCTTTGAACTGCCTCCTCTAGAGACCCAGCCAGGGTTGCCACCCCATCCCGAGACAGGTCCACCCCATCCCTAGCATAAAGGTCCCTTCTGCCGTAGAAGTTGTCCCAGTTGTCAATGAATGGGACGGATATTGACTTGCAATATCTGTCAAGACGCTCGTTGACACCAACCGCCCTTGACAACCATTCACTGCCAACTCTCCTTCTAGGCAGGACACGGCATATGATAGGGATCCCTCCCTTAGACCTAATACGATCTATAGCTGCCTTGAACTTATCAAGAAGCTCCTCGCTCCTACACCGGCCAATATCATTGCCTCCTGCACTGAGGCAGATAATGGGTTTGTTCCCATTACCAGACAAGATATTGTCCATCCTGTCAATTATATCCCCCACCCCAGCTCCTGGCAAACACACCTTCATCCTATTTTTGTTTTTACCACAAAAGGCCCTGTCCATGTACCTTACCTGTGAGTCACCAAAAATTAAAGTTTTTATACCTTCCTTGTCATCCCTGTCCCTGACTGTACTAACGTCCAATTCGT
Source organism: Homarus gammarus (assembly GCA_958450375.1). Taxonomy (NCBI): domain Eukaryota; kingdom Metazoa; phylum Arthropoda; class Malacostraca; order Decapoda; family Nephropidae; genus Homarus; species Homarus gammarus. The sequence continues at coordinate 133,085 of CAUDMG010001195.1, read as the reverse complement.
CTATCAAGGGACTGAACGGGTTGGTACACTTTGCTGTTGTTGTCGTATCCTTGGTGTACCTCTTCACCACCAGCTTCGTCTTCCCACTACTCACCACCTTCCACTCGCTTGAGTTTTCGTCAGACACTGGCTCCGCTTTTAACTTCGCCAGCTCTTCCTTTAATTTCAGGTTCTCCAACGTGGCCCTCTCAATTTCTTCCATGGCCCTCGCCAATTCTTCCATGGACCACTCCAGTTTGGTCAACAAACTCACATACCCAAGACCACACATAGCACTGGCCATATCTGATAATTATCCCTCGGGAGCTAACCCTGCCGTGACCTTTCCCCTAGTGAGGTCAGAACACAACTCGACTCAAGTTGTCACACACTCGTCTCTGAGGCCAGACATAAATATACGTACCTAGTTGACCGGGGTGTCAAGGGCAAACTGTTGTGGATCCCCTCTCACATAGGTCTCATAAAGCATGACAGAGTTGATGCCCTCGCCAAACTCGCGTCTAACAAAGACACTGTTGAACACAATTTGGGTTTGTCAAAAAGAGCCCTTAAAACTGTAATTAGGAAAGAACTTATTGATGAAGTTGACGCACGTAGACAAGTGCAATCAGGCACTAGTCGATCCATAGTTTACCATGATGAGATGTATCAAGTGAAACATGTATATGGAGCAAGTAACAAGATCACTAGATTGCAAGATGTTGTAACCGCTAGATTAAGGTTAGGATATAAGTACCTCTGGCAGTATGTTCCTCAAGCAGACATAAACAAGACTAAATGTAAAGTGTGTGGCCAGACATATGGCCACACACTTGAACACTACGTCCTCGACGGTGTGAAGATAGAACCTCTTAGGAACAGATCCAAGCACACTGTGTGTGAAATGGCAAAACACTTCATCTCTAATGGCAAGATGGCCGACATATTAAGATTGTATCCACTTTTTTGCACTTCGTAATTATATCAGTTCTCATATATAGAACCAAATACACAATGTGCTTGAATACTTCTCACGCAAATGTGAATAACAAAGTGTGCGGCTAGACATACTGCCTCACACACCTATGCTCACGCAGTTGTGAATAAGTTACCCTTTATGTATATAACTAAACAAATAATGTAGAAATACTGTGTAACTTTCAGTGCCATAATATCCTGACCACGGGGGTTAATTATTATGACCCCTTGTAAACTGTACTCTGTAATCCTTTTGCGCTACCGCTCACAGGATGAGTGTGGGGTGCACAATAAACTAGCCACTGTAAGCCTCAAAATCAAAAACCAATCATTGACACCTACTCACTGACGCCCACTCATTGACGTCCACTTCCTGACGCCCACTCACTGATACATCAATTGGCAAACACCTACTGATACACCCACCGACACCCATCCGCTAATACACTAACTGACAGACACCTACTAGCGCCATAACTTGTACTACCCTGATACTCACTAACACACCTGTATAGTATTGCTCTTCAGGAACTTTACTTGTTATGGTGGTTTCCAGGAACTGTATGTTTCAGTGTTTCTGGGAACAAAATCTATTTGAGTGTTTTTGGGAACTACGTTTGCTGGGGTGTCTCTTATCTTAGGTCACCATTAATACTTTAAGATCGCCGCCATGGCTTTAAGTATCTAAATTGTTCATCAGAGTGGGAATTCAATATTTCTGGAGGGTCACAAGGCATATAAAGTTATTGTGCCAGTAAGGTCAAGACCTCTCTGCCTTAGAATATTTATAAGGCGGTACGCACCAACCCCTCCACGAACACCTCTTACCACCCATTAAGAACACCTTATACACTGTCGTATTCACTTTACTCACAGCCCCAGATGCCAGGCAGAACACTGGGTGGAATCAAATTCTCTTTAACATTGTTAGAAAAACAGTTATGTCCATGCAAATTGCATACGAGAACTCTCTCTCTCTCTCTCTCTCTCTCTCTCTCTCTCTCTCTCTCTCTCTCTCTCTCTCTCTCTCTCTATATATATATATATATATATGTATATATATATATATATATATATATATATATATATATATATATATATATATATATATATATATATATGGAGCAATCTTAGCTTTCGTCTTTATTCAAGACATCTTCAGAGGCAAATGAATTACAAAGACTGAGAGAGAGCTTATGTACACAGAGTGACCTTACAAAACACGAGGTCAACTCAAAAAAACATGACCTCCACTCATCAACACACCAACCACACAGCAAGTTTGATTAGAGAATTGTATTCTTTAAGCTTTAGTGATGGTCAGTTCAAAACTGATAATATGTCACACATTTTTATTTGTCAGTGGCCCAAGGTTAAAAATGCTTTGAAAGCATTTAAGGTAGAAGCATGATAGATGATTAGTGGGTCTCATATTTTTTACCTGACGTGACATGACTAGTTATGTCGACCGTTCTTATAATCTCTTCTTATGTTTGTTTGCTGTGTGGTTGGTGTGTGAATTAGTGGATGTGATGTTTTTTGACCTGACCTCATGTTTTGTAAGGTCACCCTGTGTACATAAGCTCTCTATCAGTCTTTGTAATTCACTTGTCTTGAATAAAGACGAACGCTAAGTGAACAGTGAATTTACATCAAAACTTATTAATTCGCAAGGTTCGTTGTGTTTCTTGAGTTTATCAATTAAATCACTGCTATTGCGTATATGTGAATTAGAAATTTGGCCTGTAAAGATGATATCCCCTCTTACAGGCCAAATTTCTAATTCACATATACGCAATAGCAGTGATTTAATTGATAAACTCAAGAAACACAACGAACCTTGCGAATTAATAAGTTTTGATGTAAATTCACTGTTCACTAGAGTACCTGTCAAAGACTTACTTTCATTTCTTAAAGATAAATTACAACTGCTAGATTTAACTATTGAACATGATACTTTCCTGAAATTGATAGAGTTATGCGTAACTGACAATGTGTTTAGTGCAAATGGGAAGTTCTACAAGCAAGTATTTGGTATGAGCATGGGTAATTGTCTTTCTGCTCCTCTAGCCTGTATTTATATGGAGTTTTTTGAGTCTAGATTACTACCCAATATAGTGGACTTTATTCCTCCATGGTATAGATATGTAGATGATGTTCTTTGTCTTTGGCCTAAAAACAGCGACCCATTTGAATTTTTAGACAAACTTAATAATATTGTCCCTAGTATCACGTTCAAAATTGAAAGAGAAATAAATGAATCCCTTCCATTTCTTGATATGCTTATCATGAGAAATGGCCAAAACTATAAATTCAAGGTATATAGAAAGCCCACACAGGTAGACAGTTTCATTCACTTTTTATCGAATCACCTTGAGTCTACCAAAATGTCAGTTTTTTCTCTTATGTTCTTAAGATGTCTGCGTATTTGTGACTCTGAATTTATTGACGATGAATTGAAACACATTCGTTCTATTGCACATAAACTTGGGTACCCTTCTGTGTTTGTTGATCGTTGTTTTAATAGAGCTAAAAAATCCTTTCATTCCTCTCAAACCAGACAAGTTCCTACACTTAAGAATATTTTGACTCTGCCCTATCGTAATGAATTTGTCCCGTTAGTTCGGTCCCTCAAGCTTCTAAATATTTATGTTGTTTTCAAGTATGACTCAACCATTACTAATATGTTAATAAGGAATAGCCCAAGTTTGAATGTAAATGGTAGTGTTTATTGTATTCCATGTAGCAAATGTAATTGTAATTATGTAGGTCAGACAGGAAAAACACTGCAGCTCAGAATCAAACAACATAAGTATAATATTAGAACTGCATCTGAAAACAGTGCCTTGTTCGTTCATGTTAGGAATAATAATCACCCCATTGCTTGGGAAAAAAGCTTAGAAGTTTTCAAATCATCTTGTGTCACAGAAAGACTTCTTGTTGAAGCTAGTTTGATTAAGGAATTAAAATCAATAAACCTTAGTGATGGTCAGTTCAAAACTGATAATATGTTACATAAATTTATTTGTCAGTGGCCCAAGGTTAAAAATGCTTTAAAAACCTTTGATCTAGATGTATGATAGTTATTTTGTGGGTCCCCTTTTTTCTGACCTGACCTGACTAGTCACGTCACCACCCTTCTCTTAAGCTCCTCTACGTGTGTGTTGGTGTGGGGATTAGTGGATGTCATCATTTTGACCTGACCTCATGTTTTTAGGTCACCCTGTATATTTAAGCCTCTCTCTGTCCATGTAATCCAGTTGCCTCTGAAGATGTCTTGAATAAAGACGAAAGCTAAGGTACTCCGTTGTTTCCATTTTCCCGTGTGATTTTATCAAGATATATATATATATATATGCGCTGATAACCACCAGGAAAGAAGAAAACACGAAGTTCCCAAGCGCTTTCGTGTAATTCACATCTTCAGGGGTGAGTACAGACTAGATAGAGTAATGCAAAACAAGATGAATATATACAGAGGAGGGTGAGACCAGGTCCACAATGGTCAGGTAATTAGGTAATGACCCTACTAATCTTTAAATGGCACACAAGGGTTGGTGGTTGGGTCAGATGGGACAGTGACCCGCCCTCTCACCTGATCACAAATCTTCTTAATTACAAAGTTGTCCAGCTTGTACATGCCGTTACTCAAATTCATGTTGAATGCTTCGGTATGTTTAATAAGACTAGATTCTATGATGTTCCTACTATCAATTGAATTACATGGTAATATTGAGGAGGCATTATCCCAGTCAATGCAATGCTTGTTATCCCTCAAATGAACAAACAGAGCATTGGATTCCTGGCCTGTCCTAACACTGTATTTGTGTTGTTTAATTCTAGTTACAAGATCTTTACCTGTCTGGCCTAAGTAAAACATATTACATTCCTTGCAAGGAACTTTATAAATGCAACCAATTGTGTTGTTGGGGGAGTTCTTGATTAACATTTGTTTAACAGTGCATGAGTTTTTAAATGCCACATTGACGTTCCAAGATTTTAGCCAAATGTAATTCTCTATTATGACCATCAACATTAATTTTAACACAGTCTTGAAAATATCATTTCTCAATTTTTGTCATGATTATCTTATCATGATAACAAGCTATATCAAACATTTACGGTATGTAATTGTATTTTAATATTATCTTATTTATAGTTCGCCCGCTTGGACTTCATGTCCTCGCCTCCAGTCTCTTAACTCGTGAAATAATAATGTGACATCATGTTGGACAATTGACTCTCTCCACCCGGGGCCCTGTGTGTACCGCCGTCTGTACTGTAGTGTGAAGGATACTGGCTTGTGTTCCTCAGTCTAGAAACAAAATTTTAAACACACACACACATACCTACACACACATATCGACACGCACCAACTGACACACACCTCCTGACACGCAGACCTACTGACACCCATATACTGACACACACCTCCTGACACGCAGGCCTACTGACACTTACTGAAACACACTAACACATACTTAGTGACAGACAAACCTACTGACACACACACACACACACCTATTGACTACTACTTTACTGTCACGTCTTTCCAGCGTTGGAGCTTGTCTGCCTCGATATACAGTCGGCCTAACTCGAAAGCATTGACACCTTTTTGTGTGGTGCTCCTCCAAGCGTTACGGTGTGGAGTAATCGTCGCCCAGGTGAGGGGGTCGATTTGGCACTTTTTCAATTTTGCCTTAAGACTATCCTTATACCTTTTCAGTTGCCCGCCAGCATTACATTTACTATTCATTAGGTGACTGTAAAGTAGCTGCTTTGTCAGTCTACTGTTGTCCACGGATAATGGTAGCCTCGATGCTCCTACAGTTGGTGTCAGCGAGAATACTGGTATTTGTTATCTTGTCTTCCCAGCGAACTCGGAGGATGGAACGTAGACTACGTTGGTGAAAGTTTTCAAGTGCCTTGAGGTGCCTCCTGTATGTGACCCGTGTCTTGCTGCCATACAGCAGGGTGGGGAAGACCACTGCTCGAGATACGTGCAACTTTGTAGATAATTTCCTGAAGTTCAGTAATGGAAGCTGACGACACCTTTGTTCCTGCCTGGAGTCGTTTTATGTTGAAAAGACCCCTCATCCTGTACTCGGTGCCCACCCCGCCGTCTAAATTGGCTCTGACTCGAGTAAGGAAGGCAGCCAAGAAAATGGAAAAGAGAGTTTGTGCCAGAACACACCCTTGTTTTACCCCCATTTGGATGGGTAAGAACTCAGGCTGGGTGCCATTGTGCAGGACACTGCTGTTCATGCCATCATGGAGTTGCCTCACAATGGAGATGAATTTTGGTGGGCAGCCAAATGGCTGAGGGTCCGGCAGAGGGCTTCCCTGTTGACCGAGTCGAAGGCCTTGGTTAATTCGATTGAAGGCCATGTACAAGTCACGACGAAGTTCTTTGCACTTTTACTGTATCTGGTGGGCAGAAAAGATCATGCTAGTGGTCTAAAGCTACATTGAAATTCTGGGAGGAAGTTTTCCGCCTCAGGAAGAAGTCTCTTTGGGAGGACTCTGGCGATAATCTTGCCAGCTACGGACAGCAATCACTTGGTAGTTGCAACAGTCTGACCTGTCTCCCTTGTTCTTATAAATATTAACAATGGAGGCGTCTTTAAGAACTTAGGAGGGTTTCCTCCATTTCCCATATATTCTCCAGGAGAGAGTGGAGACGGCTGGTAAGCAGAGGTCCTCCTGCTTTATACAACTTGGCTGGGATTCCATCAGGCACTGAGGCTTTGTTATTTTTCATCTGTTTGATGGCAGTAGCTACCTCATCCAGGGATGGAGGATAACTGAGGTGGGTCAGATCTGGATGCTGAGGGACCTGCTGGGTAGTCAGGACATCCACATCGGTGTTTCGGTTGAGCTATGAAGGATGCCTTCTTCGTCTTTAATTAGGGAGTTACGTTCGGTATGGGCGGAGGGGAGTCATCGAATGCTTCAGTGGAATTAAAAAATCGCTCATCTTGTGACACGCACATATACACACACACACACTTCCTTCAGCCTTCATAGGGTAAGGACGTGTCTAGTCGGCGCTGCCCGCTGACGCGGCCGTGGTCTCTTGACCATGGAGACAGCTGCCAGCCCAGTCTGTCGGGCCTTCCCCTTCCCATCTCGATTTATCAACATCCTCCCACCAACAGTACAGTGCAAAGATTGTCGATTAACCCACAAGTAATACACAAAAGTGATAATTTTAACTCGAAAGAAAGAAACAACTGTTAGAGTGACAATCGTGCTTAGCGGTCAATGTTGACCCGACGCGGACCTGACACACCCAGAGTCCGCCGTACACTCATCACCACCAACACTGGATGAGAAACCAAAATAGACTCTAAACTTCATCAGGAGGGAAATGAGGACTCCCTACTCCACCCAGGTGAGAACTATGAATTCCTAACTACATCACATGAGGAACAAGAACCATCTCCAACACCCTGTGTGAGCTGTAGGACCTACCCGGACCACGTGGTACATCTGCAGCTGTAGTGAGGTAGCGGCTTAACTGCCAGGTACAACGGCCATCAAGACAGTGGGAAGGACTTTGTTGACATCGACATCAGGTCACAAGAATGTCTACAGACCAGCTCCCACACTACCATATATATATAGTTAATCTAAATGTTGACTATGGTTTTTTATGTTTCTGTATTGAAAGCTTTTGTCAATCAAGTGACCCACTCCCTGATTTCATATGTAACTTATCATCTATGTTCATTGTATATTTTCAGCCTTCAGGCTGCTATGTTCTCTTAATAAACCGTTAATTATTATTATTACTCGTATTATTATTACACACACACACACGCATACATCCCTGGCATACACTGACTTTTTGGGCTACATGCACTGACACATAAAACAAACTGGCAAAATTCAAAAGACACACAGCACCTGACAAACATTAACTGATAACATAAGAACATAAGAATGGAGGAAACTGCAGCGGGCCTATTAGCCCATACTGGGCAGTCCCGTTTACACCCAACCCCTATTCCTCATATGAGCATCCAACCTATGTTTGAAGCAATTCAGCGTATTCGAGTTAATGATGATATTTGGTAACTTGTTCCATTCATCCACTACTCTGTTTCCAAACCAGTGTTTACCTATTTCACACCTAAATCTAAATTTGTCTAATTTAAAACCATTGTTACGAGTTCGCTCCTGGTTGGATAGTTTGAGTACCTTTGTAATGTCCCCTTTGTTTAGCCCTGCGTTCCACTTGTACACCTCTATCAGGCCGCCCCTCGCTCTACGTCTCTCAAGGGAGTGCAAATTAAGATGCTTTAACCTGTCTCTATACTCAAGGTTCCTAATGCCCGGGATTAGTCTTGTCATTCTCCTCTGAATTCTTTCCAAGGATTCTATATCCATTCTGTAATACGGTGACCAGAACTGAACTGAGTAATCCAGGTGTGGTCTCACAAGAGCAAGATACAGTTTTAGGATGACCTCGCTAGTCTTGTAACTAACACTCCTTTGTATGAACCCAAGTACTTTATTAGCCTTGTTACGAGCAAAAACACATTGTTTACTTGGCTTAAGGTTCCTACTTATCATTACTCCTAAATCTCTCTCGCAGTCGGATTTCTATATGGCATCGTTGTTCATCTGGTATCTGGTTTCCCTGTTTACATCTCCTATACTGAGTACTTTACATTTGTCGACGTTGAATTTCATCTGCCATTTTTCAGACCATTCGAAAAATTTGTTTAGATCTTCCTGTAGTTTTGCCGAGTCCTCGTCAGATTTGATAACAAGTCCTATTTTAGTGTCATCAGCAAATTTACTTATGTTGCTGTCAATGCCGATATCTATGTCATTTATGTATATAATAAATAATAATGGTCCAAGTACTGAGCCTTGGGGAACTCCACTTGTGACGTTGCTCCAATGGGACTTAGTGCCTTTAATGCTCACTCACTGTTTCCTGTCCTGTAACCACACCCTAATCCATTTAAGGATGTCACCTTTGATACCATGAGCTTCTACCTTTCTAATTAGTCTTTCGTGGGGGATTCTGTCGAAGGCTTTGCTAAAGTCGAGATATACCACATCATAATTGTGCCCCTCGTCCACCGATTCGAAAACTGATGAAAAGAATGTTAATAGATTAGTTAGGCAAGAACGTCCGCTTGTGAAGCCATGCTGGGAATCATTGATCAATCAGTGCTTCTCCAGGTGATTTCGAATAGAGTTTGAAATGATTGCTTCCAGTAATTTGCCTACTATTGATGTTAGACTGATTGGGCGGTAGTTAGAGAATAGTGATCTATCCCCCTTCTTGAAAATCGGTATTACATTCGCTATCCTCCAGGATTCTGGTACTACACCAGTTAAGACACAGATCTCCTGACACACACATATCCTGCCACACACATCTCCTGACACACACATATCCTGCCACACACATCTCCTGACACACACATATCCTGATACACACATCTCCTGACATACACATAACTCCTGACACACCCATCCAGACATACACATCTCCTGACCCTCCACGTCACTTTCGGCCTTCCCTCTTCCTACCACACCCCACCCTCCACCTTTACCACCACCCCCCATCTCCACCGTCACCTTCCACCTCCACCACTATACTACAACTCCATCATCACCCCTCACCTCCACCTTCACCACCACCTTCCACTTCCACCTCCACTATTACCCTCCACCTCCACCACCACCCTACATCTCCACCATTGCCACCCACCTCCACTATTACCCTCCACCTCCACTATTACCCTCCACCTGCACTATCACCCTCCACCTCTACTATCACCCTCCACCTCCACTATTACCATACAGCGCCACTATTACCCTACAGCGCCACTATTACCCTTTACCTCCACTATCACCCTCCACCTGCACTATCACCCTCCACCTCTACTATCACCCTCCACCTCCACTATTACCCTACACCTCCACTATCACCCTCCACCTGCACTATCACCCTCCACCTGCACTATCACCCTCCACCTCCACTATCACCCTCCACCTGCACTATCACCCTCCACCTCTACTATTACCCTCCACCTACACTATCACCCTCCACCTCCACTATTACCCTCCACCTGCACTATCACCCTCCACCTGCACTATCACCCTCCACCTGCACTATCACCCTCCACCTCCACTATCACCCTCCACCTCTACTACTACCCTCCACCTCCACTATCACCCTCCACCTCCACTATTACCCTCCACCTGCACTATCACCCTCCACCTGCACTATCACCCTCCACCTCTACTATCACCCTCCACCTCCAATATCACCCTCCACCTCCACTATCACCCTCCACCTCCACTATCACCCTCCACCTCCAATATCACCCTCCACCTCTACTATTACCCTCCACCTCCACTATCACCCTCCACCTCCACTATCACCCTCCACCTCCACTATCACCCTCCACCTCCACTATCACCCTCCACCTTTACTATTACCCTCCACCTCCACTATCACCCTCCACCTCCACTATCACCCTCCACCTCCAATATCACCCTCCACCTCCACTATCACCCTCCACTTCCAATATCACCCTCCACCTCCAATATCACCCTCCACCTCCACTATCACCCTCCACCTCCACTATCACCCTCCACCTCTACTATTACCCTCCACCTCCACTATCACCCTCCACTTCCACTATCACCCTCCACCTCCAATATCACCCTCCACCTCCACTATCACCCTCCACCTGCACTATCACCCTCCACCTCTACTATTACCTCCACCTCTACTATTACCTCCACCTCCACTATCACCCTCCACCTCCAATATCACCCTCCACCTCCAATATCACCCTCCACCTCCACTATTACCCTCCACCTCCACTATCACCCTCCACATCCACTATCACCCTCCACCTCCACTATCACCCTCCAGCTCCACTATTACCCTCCACCTCCACTATCACCCTCCAGCTCCACTATTACCCTCCACCTCTACTATCACCCTCCACCTCCACTATTACCCTACAGCGCCACTATTACCCTCCCACTCCATTATACCCTCCACCTGCACTATTACCCTCCACTTCCACTATCACCCTCCACCTCCACTATTACCCTACAGCGCCACTATTACCCTCCACCTCCACTATCACCCTCCACCTCCAATATCACCCTCCACCTCTACTATCACCCTCCACCTCCACTATTACCCTCCACCTCCACTATCACCCTCCACCTCCACTATTACCCTCCACCTCCACTATTTCCCTCCACCTGCACTATCACCCTTCACCTCCAATATCACCCTCCACCTCCACCTCCACTATCACCCTCCACCTCCACTATTACCCTCCACCTCCACCACCACCCTACATCTACCAACATTGCCACCCACCTCCACTATCACCATCCCCCTCCACTATCACTCTCCACCTCCACTATTACCTTCCACCTCCACTATCACCCTCCACCTCCACTACTACCCTCCACCTCCACTGTTACCCTCCACCTCCACCACCACCCTACATCTCCACCATTGCCACCCACCTCCACTATCACCATCCCCCTCCACTATTACCCTCCACCTCCACTATTACCCTCCACCTGCACTATCACCCTCCACCTCCACTATCACCCTCCACTTCCACTACTACCCTCCACCTCCACTATCACCCTCCACCTCCACTACTACCCTTCACCTCCAATATCACCCTCCACCTCCACCTCCACCATCACCCTCCACCTCCACTACTACCCTGCACCTCCACTATTACCCTCCACCTCCACCACCACCCTACATCTCCACCATTGCCACCCACCTCCACTATCACCATCCCCCTCCACTATCACCCTCCACCTCCACTATTACCCTCCACCTGCACTATCACCCTTCACCTCCAATATCACCCTCCACCTCCACTATCACCCTCCACCTCCACTATCACCCTCCACCTCCACTATTACCCTCCACCTCCACTATCACCCTCCACCTCCACTACTACCCTCCACCTCCACTATCACCCTCCACCTCCAGTATTACCCTCCACCTCCACCACCACCCTACATCATCTCCACCATTGCCACCCACCTCCACTATCACCATCCCCCTCCACTATTACCCTCCACCTCCACTATCACCCTCCACCTCCACTATCACCCTCCAGCTCCACTTTTACCCTCCACCTCTACTATCACCCTCCACCTCCAATATCACCCTCCACCTCCACTATCACCATCCCCCTCCACTATTACCCTCCACCTCCACTATCACCCTCCACCTCTACTATCACCCTCCACCTCTACTATCATCCTCCACCTCCACTATCACCCTCCACCTCCACTATCACCCTCCACCTCCACTATCACCCTCCAACTCCACTATCACCCTCCACCTCCACTATCACCCTCCACCTCCACTACTACCCTCCACCTCCACTACTACCCTCCACCTCTACTATCACCCTCCACCTCTACTATCACCCTCCACCTCCAATATCACCCTCCACCCTCAATATCACCCTCCACTTCCACTATCACCCTCCACCTCCGCTATCACCCTTCACCTCCAATATCACCCTCCACCTCCACTATCACCCTCCACCGCCACTATTACCCTCCACCTCCACTATCACCCTCCACCTCCACTACTACCCTCCACCTCCACTATCACCCTCCACCTCCACCACCACCCTACATCTCCACCATTGCCACCCACCTCCACTATCACCATCCCCCTCCACTATTACCCTCCACCTCCACTATCACCCTCCACCTCCACTATCACCCTCCAGCTCCACTATTACCCCACACCTCCACCTCCACTATCACCCTCCATCTGCACTATCACCCTCCACCTGCACTATCACCCTCCACCTCTCCTATCACCCTCCACCTCCACTATTACCCTCCACCTCTACTATCACCCTCCACCTCCACTATTGCCCTCCAGCTCCACTATTACCCTCCACCTCCACTATCACCCTCCACCTGCACTATCACCCTCCACCTCAACTATCACCCTCCACCTCTCCTATCACCCTCCACCTCCAGTATCACCTTCCAACTCCACTATCACCCTCCACCTGCACTATCAACCTCCACCTGCACTATCACCCTCCACCTCCACTATCACCCTCCAACTCCACTATCACCCTCCACCTCCACTATCACCCTCCACTACTACCCTCCACCTCCACTACTACCCTCCACCTCTACTATCACCCTCCACCTCCAATATCACCCTCCACCTCCACAATCACCCTCCTCCTCCACTATTACCCTCCACCTCCACTATTACCCTCCACCTCCAATATCACCCTCCACCTCCACTATCACCCTCCACCTCTACTATCACCCTCCACCTCTACTATCACCCTCCACCTCCAATATCACCTTCCACCACCACTCTCACCCTCCACCTCCAATATCACCCTCCACTTCCACTATCACCCTCCACCTCCACTATCACCCTCCACCTCCAATATCACCCTCCACCTCTACTATCACCCTCCACCTCCAATATCACCCTCCACCTCCACCCTCCAATATCATCCTCCACCTCTACTATCACCCTCCACCTCCAATATCACCCTCCTCCTCTACTATCACCCTCCACCTCCACTATTACCCTCCAACTCCACTATCACCCTCTACTATGATCAATGTCGATGCTAGGTTAGGTTAGGTTGGCGTGTGACTAAATTTAACTCAAACTTAATTTTTTAATATATTTTATATGTTCAGAGTTTCAGGCTGAAACACACAAATAGAGTGCGCTAAAAAGAACGTAACTAACTATATACTGTACGTGTAACATAGAATGAAAACAAATTTTTCGTAAAAAATATATAATGTACATCACTGTAAGCCGTGAGATTCCGGGTACTTCAGCCTGTTGGAAATAAAACACATTAACTGGCATGAAAATGAGCGACATTCAACAGCTGTGAGGGAGACGCCCTTCCGGGGCCCACTGAACAGTTTCGTCCTTGCGACCACCATTATACTGAACAACAATCTAGGCATCCATCATGATAGTGACCAGTCCTGACAACCAATATGGAACAACATGATAATGTCCAGCCCAAGCGACCAACGTTACGTAAGTTTGGCGTTTAACATGAGTTAAGCTAGAGCTGCTGGTAATGCACTGTACATTAGGGTGTGTCAATTTAGGGGGTGAACTGGCTAAATTGAAAATCGAGTAATTTGGTAGCAATTTATTGTAGTCTTTAAGCATGCAAAACAATATTCTGGCATAAATTTTTTTTTATAATAAGTCCTACCTACATCAAATTGATTTTTAAATGTACATATTTGTGAATTTATAACATAACCAGCGTTTGCACACATGTTACTGTTTCAAGTTTCAAATTATTGTATTATATTATCCGTAGTCTATTTGAAAGTAACCAATGCCTTCATACTCTCTTTGCTTTGGTTTCTTGTCATCAGTAGTCTGCTTGCTATTTGTGCTTTGATGTAACCTTCTCGCCTCTCGTGGCTGTAAACATGGCCCGCTGCTTCTGTGACCATTTTCACACATCTCTCCACACTTTGCGTGTGGGAAGGCCACTTCGGCACCTGCATTGGAGTCTCTTTAAGGTTTCTCAATTCTTGGCTAGTTAGACTTGTTGTCAATGGTGGCTCTAAGACTTCCAAACTCAAGTCAACCAATTCTGACAATTTGGTGGCATTGACGTTTATTGGGGGAACTTTTCTTGAATGAAACGAACAGTCTCCCAACTGGTCGTCATCTATTAGCGTTCCTCTAATCTTTAGAATGACTTCTACAGCCTCGGTTCGGAGATTGGTACATTGACTGCAAAGCATTGCTTGCAAAACTGCTTCTGATCGAGCATACCAAGCGGACCTTCTTGCCACAGGTAACACGATGTCCCTCACTACATTCCTCTGTGTTCTTACTAGCTGCAATTGAAACAAAAGGTGATTGGGCCCATCCACCCACATAGGATTAAGTTTCACACTAAACCACTGGGGAAGATAAACTCCAATAATAAATTCAACAATTAACCTCAAATTCTTCAGCACTTTGCCCTTCAATTCGTGTTTGGAAATCCAAATCCTGCAGAAACGAAGAGCTGTAGTTAACCAACGGCTGTGACTGACAGGTCCAATCTCCAAGAGAGCCAATGACTGAGGCACTTCTCCTGATCTTATTGCTTGGGCAATACGATAAGCATAGGATTGATCTGTGCTGAGATCTTTGATGACTCCTTCAGACAACGCCGGAAGGGGAGGGCCAACTTCGACCTTTGGAAAGGTTGTATTTATTTCTAGTTGTGTTGCTTCATCCAGCATGATGCCAAGGGGACCTGACCACTTGTTGTTGCTCTTTGTAGGACCATCAAGTTCCTGGATGAGATGACGAAGAGGTAGCTCGCCTGAATGTAAATCACATACAATCCAAACAAGTCTTCTTCCTAGTTTTTTCTCTAAATGCGTCATTACACCCCCCTGCCATCCGGTGTTCACTGCAGTTGAATCTCCACCAACAGCCTGCAGTGAACTGCCAAGTCCTCTCTCCTGAACCCAACATAAAATATGATCAGCAATGACCTCTGCATGTTTCTTCCCTTCTACTTCAGTTTCGGGAGCAAAGTGAAACAAAAACCGACCACCAGGCTCAGAACAGACAGAGTAGTGTTCTTCTTTGATGAGACCTGGAAACTTTCTGTTCACTCCCTCTACTTCTAGCAAAACTTTTGTGTCATCTATTCTTCCATCAAACAAAAGACAGGAGAGCCCTCCCTCGCTTAAATCTTTTTCATGCTGATCAGATATTTCCTTCATTATTTTTTCTTGTGCTCTTCTAATTTTATTATGATCTATCACCAAAGATACATCCTCTCGGCTGATGAGGCCTGCATCTATCCAAGCGGCAGTTGCAATTTCTGCAGCCGCACGAAGTCCAGCATGGTGGCGAATACTAGCTAAAGCAATGTTTGAAATATTTCTTGTGTTGTATTTCATTTTCTTTGGTAAAGGTTCAGATGGCTCTTTGGAACTATCATCTGATGTTGCTTCCTGTTCATCAGAAGAACTATCAAAGAAGTGATAAACATCTTGACACAGCTCTTCCTCTCTTTGGATGGCTTCTTCACTCTTCATTTTCTTCTTTTGTTCCCTCTCTCGGATTTGTTCTCTCTTCTTGGCATTAGCAATCTGCTTCTTTGTTTCTGAATAATCTATTGAACCCATTTGCATACTTCCTTGGCCTTCTGCCTTTGTCCTCTGTGCCTTTATAAATTCAAGCTCTAAAACAGGGATCTTCTTTTCACGAGGACAACCACAATCAATGTGGGAATTATTTTCTCTCTTACCTGAGTGAGAACAGTTGGATTCAGAACATAATTGTATGGAGCACTTGCAGGTCAAAATGTCAAACAGAGTATCAAGTGTGTGCAGAAATTCATTTTTCCTGGCCAAGTTTCCTTTACCAAGTGATGTTTCAACTGCTTTGTGCCATAATTTCGTTAGTTTTAGCTCAATAGTTCGACACTGATTAATCACAGGTGGTTTGAATAGTGCATTAGCTTTTGTCCATTGATGCAGAAGAGGGACTATCATGTCATTTATGAGTTCTTTATCTGTATAGTTCCTTCTGTCCTTTGCATTTTTTTCTCGAAGGAGTAACCCTAATCTTAGCATGTCTCTCACTGTTGGAAGTTCTGATACAGGAAGCTCCTTCCCTTTACCAACTAGCAGGCTCAAGTGGGTTGACAACTGACTTCTTGTCTTCAATTTTGACATCTTCACACTATCTGACAAATAGAAAAATATTTCAATGTTTCATAATTCAATTGTTGTTTCCAAAAATATCAATTTGTTTATCAAAAATGCTGTAACAGAAATAACATAATAATTTCTTAGAACATAATGTTTTATACAACGATATAAGTAACTACGACAATCAATATGCCCTACTTACAATAATTAAAATGTAGAATTCGTCTGGTAGAGTAGGTGCAAGTGCAATGAGAGCAAACCACCGTCTATGATATCTAGAAGGAGAGTGAGCCAGGCGCCTTATCCTCACGCTTGGTACAAGTCAAAACAAGAATTAAACTGTCCCACACGGAGAGCCTGTTCATGTTCATGTTCTGACATGCATATTGTACACAAGCTATAGAACCATAAAATACTCCATAATCCATATGCTTACATGAGATTAGTTAACATCAAGTGATTAATTCTAATCAAGTCTCATTAATTTGTTGAAATACTGATATTTGAAACTTTAAGGTATAATTGATGTAGGTGAGAGTTATTTCAATTCATTTTTGTTTGCTAATCTCAAGTTTAGACATAAAGAGGCACAATATTTTGACTACCAAATTTGATTTTTAACATGTTGACAAAATTGACACACCCTACTGTACATTGAGGTTATTTCGCTCAGAATTTGTTCCATTTTGTCAAATATGGTCTTGGAAAGCTTTCATAGGATAACACCTTCTGATATAAAATTCTTGAGGGAAGGGTGAAAGAGGCATCACAGTAAGACGCCTGTACAGTACTACAGTACACATGTCTTTATAATGATGGAGAGTCAGACTCACTCGTTGAACACAATAAACAGTAAATATGTCAGGAGAAGCAGAAACAGGTGTTAGAGAGACGTATTCTCCGGGCAAGACTTGGTGGTGGTAATGGTGACGATGATGATATTGTTGACGATAACGATACTGATGAGAATTATTATAACTATGGTGATTATTACGATGTTATTCATGACGATAATGGCAATGACAATAATGATTGAAATGATGATAATGATAATTATGATGATTACAATGCTGATTTCAAGGACAATGAGTAAGTGATAATGACGATAATGGTGGAGATGGTGATAACAATGGTGGTGGTGACGATAAAGGTGGAGATGATAACGAGAATGGTGGAGATGATGACAATAATGGTGGAGATGATGATAACAATGGTGATGATGACGATAATGGTGGAGATGATGATAACAATGGTGATGATGACGATATTGGTGGAGATGATGACAATAATGGTGGAGATGATGACAATAATGGTGGAGATGGTGATAACAATGGTGATGATGACAATAATGGTGGAAATGATGATAACAATGGTGATGATAACGATAATGGTGGAGATGATGACAATAATGGTGGAGATGATGATAATGGTGATGATGACGATAATGGTGGTGATGATGACGATAATGGTGGAAGATGATGATTGATGATAATGGTGGAAGATGATGATTGATGATAATGGCGATGATGACGATAATGGTGGAGATGATGATGATGACAATGGTGATGATGATGATATTGGGGAGGTAGATAATGTATGAAGGTGAATTAATTTCTTCAACTTGTAACATGATTTACAACGTTCTTGAAGTATGTGACGGTAGACTAGATAAGATATGATAAATAATAACTCGCCCTTATAATAGCAGATTTACTCTTGTACCTGAGAATAACATTTGTTATATTCACTTGAACAGATCCAAGCAGTATCTTATTGAAGTTTATACTGACGGTGACACTCCCTCATTACCTGTGTGTGATAGCTAGTCTCTATAGGTCATTGTAGTTTAGAGATGAACTTATAAGTCTTTTTGATCCTGTCATGATGATCGGGGATTCAACGTCAGCAGAAGATTTGCCCATTATATAAGACTGTGGGACTTCTTAGAAGATAATGAATATTATAATGAACACTAAGATGCATTCCTTCACCTTCCTTTGTTAGGCTCCCATGGACTAGATATACCCCCAGAGAACTATCAATTTATTTATTTCATTATTATATGAAAAGTGTTTCCTTAACTCGAAAATAGCACCTATCTACCTTCAACCAGGAACAGTAATTCACCCAGAACACTTGAAACGTTGCTCGTCAATATAGTTGTCAGTGATAACTATATCTTTATCTTAAGAGGGAATTAGAATAAATTTCGTCTAACATTAAATGACACTTTCTTCAACATTGTTTTCCAAATATGCAACATAAAATAAAAACAGAACCGTCAACCGAGGTAATTAATATCAGTTTCCCAATGAGGTTCACGGCGCCATCAGCTCGATGAACGGGCTTTGTGTGAAATATAACAGAGTCTAGAACTGCTTTTAGTGTCCTTGTGGGCTAGCCGGTAAGCGTTCCCTAGGGCCACCCAGTAGGTCGAGGGTTCGATTCCGTGCTGGTGAGGTCGTTGATTATATGTTCAAAGTCCGCGTGTTAAATGGACTAAAAATGAAGTATATATATATATTTATTTATTTATTTCATGTAGATCCACAATGAAAACGTGGATAAGATAAATCTTGATAAAATCACACGGGAACAAGGGAAACAACGGAGCACCTTAGCTTTCGTCTTTATTCAAGACATCTTCAGAGGCAACTGGATTACATGGACAGAGAGAGGCTTAAAAATACAGGGTAACCTTATTAAACATGAGGTCAGGTCATAATGATGTCATCCACTAATCCCCACACCAACACCAACACACACGTAGAGGAGCTTAAGAGAAGGGGGCAACTTGACTAGTCAGGTCAGGTCAAAAATAAGGGACCCACTAAATAACTATCCTACATCTAGATCCAAGGTTTTCAAAGCATTTTTAACCTTGGGCCACTGACAAATAAATTTATGTAACATATTATCAGTTTTGAACTGACCATCACTAAGGTTTATTGATTTTAATTCCTTAATCAAACTAGCTTCAACCAGAAGTCTTTCTGTGACACAAGATGATTTGAATATATATATATATATATATATATATATATATATATATATATATATATATATATATATATATATATATATATATATGCAAGTAAATCACTGTAGGTGCGCGTGATCTAGGTATATGCTGATAACCTAGTCTGTACTCACCCCTGAAGATGTGAATTACACGAAAGCGCTTGGGAACTTCGTGTTTTCTTCTTTCCTGGTGGTTATCAGCATATATATATATATATATATATATATATATATATATATATATATATATATATATATATATATATATATATATATATATATATATATACTAGCAGAATCGCGGCTCATCCGCTAGGCAACTATGTAGGCGACTATGAATCTGAAGACTTCCTAGACGCAGTACAGGACAATTTTTTGAAACAACTAATTACAGAACCTACTAGAGGTGACAATATATTAGACCTAGTATTAACAAATAAAGAAAATATTATCAGAGATATCACAGTAGGGGAAGAACTAGGTAACAGTGATCACAGAGAAATCAGGTTCACCCTAAATTGGGAAACGAAAAACAATGACAATATGGTCAGAGTCCCAAACTTTCGGTTGGCGGATTATCAGGGGTTAAGAAGGTACCTAGGTGAGGTCACCTCTCGTAAACTTATTTACAAAATCATTAGACACTGGAGTTGTGCCAGACTTGTGGAAACAGGCAAATGTAGTACCCATATTCAAAAAGAGAGACAGAGCATCAGCGTCAAATTACCGGCCGATCAGTTTGACGTCAGTAGTGGGGAAATTTCTTGAATCAATTATAGCAGATAGCATCCGATCGCATCTAGAGAAAAGCAAATTAATCTACGACTCTCAACATGGGTTTACAAAGGGAAAATCTTGTCTAACAAATCTGCTAACGTTTTTTAGGAAAGTCTTCGAGGTAGTAGATAATGACGAAAATTATGATGTTATTTACTTAGACTTTAGCAAAGAATTTGACAGAGTACCGCATCAGAGGCTTCTGAGAAAAATTAAGGCTCATGGTATCGAGGGGAAAGTTTTAAATTGGATAAAATCATGGCTCACCGATAGAACGCAGAGGGTCAGCGTAGATGGTGTTAAATCTGAGTGGGGCAGTGTAACCAGTGAGGTTCCCCAGGGGTCAGTACTCGGCCCACTCTTGTTCATAATCTACATAAACGATCTAGATACTGGGATCAGGAGTGACATAAGCAAGTTTGCGGATGACACCAAAATAGGGAGGCAAATTAATTCAGGGCAGGATGCAAATGCATTACAGAAGGATCTAAATAAACTGCAGGGGTGGTCTGAAAAATGGCAAATGAAATTCAACACTAGCAAGTGCAACGTACTTAATATCGGAAGAACAAATACTTATAATGTATACAGCCTTAACAACATCAACCTAGAGAAGTCGACTTGTGAAAGAGACCTAGGGATACTTGTAAGCCCGGACCTACGGCCTAGAAAACAGTGCGTTAATGTTCGAAATAAGGCAAACAGAGTATTGGGTTTTATATCTAGAAGTGTAAATAACAAGAGTGCAGAGGTCTTATTGCAACTATATCTTGCGCTAGTCAGGCCGCACCTCGATTGTGCGGTTCAGTTCTGGTGCCCCTATTATAGAATGGATATAAATTCACTAGAGTCGGTGCAGCGAAGAATGACAAAAATGATTCCGGGACTTAGAAACCTTCCATATCAGGATAGGTTAAAGAAACTTAACTTGCATTCCCTAGAAAGACGAAGAGTGCGGGGAGATATGATAGAAGCATTTAAGTGGGTGAAAGGAATCAATAAAGGGGATATAGATAAAGTTCTTATAATATCCAAGCAGGATAGGACTCGGAGCAACGGATTCAAGTTGGATAAGTTTAGGTTTAGGAGGGAGATAGGAAGAAACTGGTTCACAAATAGGGTGGTGGACGAGTGGAACAAGCTTAGCAACTTTGTAGTAAGTGCGGGAACTCTGGAAAGTTTCAAAAGGAGGCTAGATAGATTCATGGATGATAGAGAGTGGTAGTAACTCTCGACAGGAGCTGCCATGCACAGGCCAACCGGCCTATTGCAGACTCCTTATTTTCTTATGTTCTTATGTTCAACGGTAGGACGCCACCCTCCGGGAAGCTCCACATTGTCTCACTGTTGAGTCCCCAAACTTCTTCTTCCATCAATAGTTCATTAACGGTGTATGTACGTTCCACTATGTTTTTCACTACAACGGTACATATAACACCACCCAACATCACTACATATAACATCATCCATCATCACTACATATAACATCATCCATCATCATTACATATAACACCATCCATCATCACTACATATAACACCATCCATCATCACTACAGATCGGTAAAGTAGTTTCCGAGATTCTCGTGCGGACACACACACACACACAAAGAGACAGACTTCTTTGTTTTATATAGATGGATTGTCTAATCATCACTACATATAGCACCACCCATCATCACTACATAAAATATCATCCATCATCACTACATATAACACCACCATCACTACCATCACTACCACCACCATCATCACTACCACCACTACTACACATCATCATTAACACCACCATCATTACCACTACTATCAACCAGTCTCTACCACCACCATTAGCACCACAAACATGCCGCTATCACCATCACCACCACTACCACTGTCACTACCACCGTCACCACCGCCACTACATATAACACCATCCATCATCACTACATATAACACCATCCATCATCACTACATATAACACCACCCATCATCACTACATATAACAACATCCATCATCACTACATATAACATCATCATCCATCATCAAGATATTTTTCAACAGTTTTCACCACCGAAAATTTAAACATGATACCCAAGGCTCCGACGCTATTCAGAAATAGTGAAGAAAACAAATTAAGCGAGATAGTAGTGACTAGTAACGATGTTAGTAAGTAAATAGACAAACTAAAGCCTAATAAGTCACCTGGTCCCGATGCGATATTTGCCAGAATATTAAAGGAATGTAAGGAAGAGCTTAGTATGCCCTTAGCAAAGCTGTTTAACATGTCCTTAAATACAAGTGTAGTTCAAGAATCCTGGAGGATAGCGAATGTAATACCAATTTTCAAGAAAGGGGATAGATCACTATCCTCTAACTACAGCCCAATCAATCTAACATCAATAGTAGGCAAATTACTGGAAGCAATCATTTCAAACTCTATTCGAAATCACCTGGAGAAGTACCGATTGATCAATGATTCCCAGCGTGGCTTCACAAGCGGGAGTTCATGTCTAACTAATCTATTAACATTCTTTTCATTAGTTTTCGAATCGGTGGACGAGGGGCACAATTATGATGTGGTATATCTCGACTTTAGCAAAGCCTTCGACAGAGTCCCCCACGAAAAACTAATTAGAACGGTAGAAGCACATGGCATCAAAGGTAATATCCTTAAATGGATTAGGGCGTGGTGACAGGACAGAAAACAGCGAGTGAGCCTTAACGGCACTAAATCCCATTGGAACAACGTCACTAGTGGAGTTCCCCAAGGCTCAGTAATTGGACCATTATTATTTATTATATACATAAACGACATAGACAGCAACATAAGTAAATTTGCTGATGCCACTAAAATAGGACGTGTTATTAAATCTGACGAGGACTCCGCAAAACTACAGGAAGATCTAAACAAATTTTTCGAATGGTCTGAAAAATGGCAGATGAAATTCAACGTGGACAAATGTAAAGTACTCAGTATAGGAGATGTAAACAGGGAAACCAGTTACCAGATGAACAACGATGCCATTGAGAAATCCGACTGCGAGAGAGATTTAGGAGTAATGATAAGTAGGAACCTTAAGCTAAGTAAACAATGTGTTTTTGCTTATAACAAGGCTAATAAAGTACTTGGGTTCATACAAAGGAGTGTTAGTTACAAGACTAAAGAGGTCATCCTAAAGCTGTATCTTGCGCTTGTGAGACCACACCTGGATTACGCATTTCAGTTATGGTCACCGTATTACAGAATGGATATAGAATCATTGGAAAGAATTCAGAGGAGAATGACAAGACTAATCCCGGGCATTAGGAACCTTGAGTATAGAGACAGGTTAAAGCATATTAATTTGCACGCCCTCGAGAGACGTAGAGCAAGGGGCGACCTGATAGAGGTGTATAAATGGAAGTCAGGGCTGAACAAAGGGGACATTACAAAGGTACTCAAACTATCCAAACAGGAGCAAACTCGTAACAATGGTTTTAAATTAGACAAATTTAGGTTTAGGCGCGAAATAGGTAAACACTGGTTTGGAAACAGAGTAGTGGATGAATGGAACAAGTTACCAAATATCATCGTTAACTCGAATACGATGGATAGCTTCAAACATAAGTTGGATGTTTATATGAGCAATAGGGGTTGGGTGTAAAAGGTACTGCCCAGTATGGGTCAATAGGCCCGCTGCAGTTTCCACGATTCTAATGTTCTTAACACCATCCATCATCACTACAGATCGGTAAAGTAGTTTCCGAGATTCTCGTGCGGACACACACACACACAAACACACAAACACACAGACATACTTCTTTGTTATATATATATATATATATATATATATATATATATATATATATATATATATATATATATATATATATATATTTTTATGAAAATCCACAATGAAAACGTGGATAAGATAAATCTTGATAAAATCACACGGGAAAATGGAAACAACGGAGTACCTTAGCTTTCGTCTTTATTCAAGACATCTTCAGAGGCAACTGCCTCTGAAGATGTCTTGAATAAAGACGAAAGCTAAGGTACTCCGTTGTTTCCATTTTCCCGTGTGATTTTATCAAGATATATATATATGTATATGTATATATATGTAAATGTATATATATATATATATATATATATATATATATATATATATATATATATATATATATATATATATATATATATTTGCAAGATTCATGATAATAAACTTGTTTATATCAGAGTGAGAGATATAAGCCGTAAGAGCTTTACAAGGTCTACTCTTATGTCCCCCAAGCGCTCCGCCGGAGGGTCCACCAGAGTGACTCCAAGCTTGTCATTAGCAGCCGCCGTGGTGTGTTATTAAGAAATGCGTTTGTCATTGAAAGTAGTGGAGAGAGTTCTGATAATTATCGGAGTTTTGTTCTGCTTAGATATTAAATACCGAAATTTTGCCCTTGTATCTAGACGACTCGACATACATCTTCACGCCATATGTAATGATTGAATATCAGACCAAAGCTTACAGCCCAGAATTACATCACATATAACAGCAAGTGCAGTACAGACCGCGTGGTACCCTAATACCACAGGGTGACACACCATAGGTCAAGACCTGACCCCGTCCTAAGTACTTGCGCAACCCTACGATATAACCGTGTTAAGGAAACCACACCTGACCAAAACCCACCCAGGCGGTAATAATTACAAAGCACTACTGTCCTGCGACATGACCTCACCTGGGCAAACAGCTGTCCAGACCTGACCCAAGGGAGATCAAGGACCCGCTAATCAGCCAGCACCCCTGTTACCCAACCCAACAACCCGGTCAAGTCACACCCACTTAAGTAGGAGAGGTCACCCTCCGGCCCCTCCAATATACAGTATAGGGGCTGGAGCTCCTCTCACCAGGGGGAGTCTGATAACCAAGGAGGGCCAGCAACCACGTCCCCTGTCCCGCTCATCAAAGAAGTACGTCGCTAAAGGCAACGAGGTCTCAGCCGGGTCCATCGACAGAGTGCTGTCAATTCAACGTATAAGTGCTGGCTGTGTAAGCGGTAGAAGTGCAGTGATCCCGGACCTCCCAACGATCGACTTAGTGAAGTGCCCATCCCCCCTATGCAACTAGTAAAATAAACCTGTAACACGCATGTGTGTTTTATATACTACACTTGTACTGAGCCTGTGTTAATATACGTAGTCACCCCCCACACCCTCGAGACACACTACCAAACTTCCTGTCTTTACACCCTCCTACTATAAATATTCTACCTATATGTAATATCCTCTTCTGGTGAGTTTTGTCTCATTACACATACACCTCACTTCAGTCACGCCACTTCATCATAGCCACGTGATAATAACTACCATCACAGTTCCCTATAATAACAGCGGTTACAGTTCCTCACACCTGGATGAAAGCGTAAAACTTTCTCCTCGAGGTGGCCGTGTATCGCCACAGCCCCGTCGGGGTGCTTTCTCTGACGTGTTGTTTTTGGCCTGTGAGGTGTTGTTGTATACGAGCGTCCAGAAGTCGACCTCCGTCCTCGCTGCCCCCACACTATGTAAATTAGCA
Source organism: Homarus gammarus (assembly GCA_958450375.1). Taxonomy (NCBI): domain Eukaryota; kingdom Metazoa; phylum Arthropoda; class Malacostraca; order Decapoda; family Nephropidae; genus Homarus; species Homarus gammarus. The sequence goes on along the minus strand of CAUDMG010001195.1, from coordinate 107,072 downwards.
AACATAGGGTATTTCTTTAACCATGTCGCTATATAAACTGTGCTCTTTTGCTTTTTGTTTTGTCTTGTGAATGAAGCGAATGAATTGTGTATGTTCGTCGAGGCGTGTGTGTGTTTGGGCTTTTAAACGCGTCCGAGTGAAGGAGTGTCATTTTGTATTGTTTATGTGTATGTTATGACGTGTCAGTGTGGTTAGAATGATCAAGTGTCATTTACGTATATAAATCCCTGTATGTGAATTTCTGTGTTTTCTATCGGAAGTGATGTGGCTTGTTTGTGTCCTGCACAGTACATGCGTGCATATTGATCAACAAACACAGAATGAAGGTTTTGTGTACATTATGTATTCATATAATTGTATATACAGTGCGTATATACGTGTGTGTGTGTGCGGTTGAGATAATAAGCTATGAAACCTCCGCCACATATACTGTACCTCTATACCACAAGTTTTGCCACACTTACCGCCACATGGATAACCAGACACCACACAGTATCGCCTCCACTGTTACATAAGATAATCTAACTTTAGTGGAACTCTACTGAAATTCCTCGTTAAATGATCCCCCATATCGTTATATATTATATACAATTTGAACCACTTACGTCATTTGTTATATATTCAGCTTATGGCTGCTGTATATGTCAACAAATCTTTAATTAATTATTTTGATATGCCAAATTCCTGAACAGACAAATGTGAGCATATTTATCACTGTCCAAGCAAACACACACACTTAAGAATAAGACGAAGAAGCAGATGTCCTGGCACCATAAGAACAATAATCCCTAGTCCTATAGTAGGCTTTGTTGTATTTCACACAAGGTCTGCTTCTTCGTCTTATTCTTAAGTAACGGAAGACTCCACCGGGGTTAGCCCGTGCCACCACACCACCCCAGCATCACCACACCACTTCATCACCGTATCATCACCACACCACACCATCACCCCATTATCACCACACCACATCACGAGCCCATCATCACTACACCACATCACCAGCCCAGCATCACCACGACACCACATCACGACCCCATTATCACGACCCCATCATCACCACATCACCACCCCACCATCACCACATCACCACCCCATCATCACCATACCACATCACCACCCTATAATCACAACCCCATCATCACCACACCACATCACCACCCCATCATCACCATACCACATCACCACCCTATAATCACAACGCCATCATCACCACCACATCACCACACCACATCACCATCCCATCATCACCACATCACATCACCACATCACATCACCACGCCATCATTACCACCCCATCATCACCACCCCATCATCACCACCCCACCATCACCACACCAAATCACCACCTTATCATCACCACACCAAATCACCACCTCATCATCACCACACCACATCACCACCACATCACCACCACATCACCACCCCATCATCACCACACCACATCACCATCCGATCATCAACACACCACATCACCACCCCATCATCACCACACCACCCCATCATCAACACACCACATCACCACACCATCACATCACCACCACATCACCACACCATCACATCACCATCACGCCATCACAGCACCACAACATCACCACAACACCATCACACGTCCACGACACCACCACACCATCACATCACCACCACACCACTACATTATCACATCATCACCCCTCCACCCTCACACCACACCACCACAGCATCATCACACCACCACACCACACCACCCTCACACCACACCACCACAGCATCACCACATCACCCTCACACAACTTCATCACCCTCACACCACCACACCACCACCACACCGCCCTCACACCACCACACCACCTCAGTCACAACCACTAAGCTATTAAGACGCTGTTTTCCTCCAAGTCTCTATTCATGAAAGACGAATGAAAAGAGGTGACATATTAAGCACAGGTATTTGGTCTAATAGTGTGTTATTCTTACCTTATGTCGACTACTGTGACAACTACAAGCTGACACTTACTGTAGAGAGAGTGTAGGGAGGAGATCAAGTGTACCTGTCACGGGGCTCCCAATGGCATGTAGGAGTTCCCTGGGGGTGGTTGGTGAGGGAGAGGATGTGGGAGAATTGGGGATGTAGGGTGGGGGAGGGGGATGTAAAGGGGTGTGCGGAACCCAGTCGTTAACATTATAAACATGATCAGTAGCTCAGTAGGTCAGTGTCAACCCAAACAACAATGGTGCTATAACTACTTCCCTCCTCGTGTGTCTGTCTGTCTGTATCTCTTTCTTTCTGTCTGTATTTGTGTGTGTATGTGTGTGTGTCAGTCTGTCTGTCTGTTTGTCGGTCTATCGGTCTGTCTGTCTGTGTGTAATTGTCTGTGTTTGTTGGTGTGTATGTGTCTTTATTTATTGCTTTTTCTGTTACACCAAAGGTATGGAAGGAAGCGTTGTTTGGAATGAACATATTGGATTAGTGAGTGTTACTCTGCTTACTGCCAGACACTCTTTATACGGTTATGATTTACACCATCACTTTGGTAACACAAAGAACATAATAACTGAGAAGTGTGGCAGTACACCGTGGCACCAGTTCAGCAGGTTCACTACGAGAGGCGGCGTGGTGCAACTCCCTCGTTAACAGGGCAACTCTTGTGCAATGGTGTATAAACACTGGTATTATAACTCGGGAAAACCTTCACTCCAACCATCTGGGTGAAACGTCGCTCCCGCTACAACGATCAAATTTTCCCTCGAGTCTTGAAAGAGTGTAGGGAACAGATTAGCGGACCCCTCGTAAACTTATTTACAAAATCATTAGACACTGGAGTTGTGCCAGACTTTTGGAAACAGGCAAATGTAGTACCCATATTCAAAAAGGGAGACAGAGCATCAGCGTCAAATTACCGGCCGATCAGTTTGACGTCAGTAGTGGGGAAATTTCTTGAATCAATTATAGCAGATAGCATCCGATCGCATCTAGAGAAAAGCAAATTAATCTACGACTCTCAACATGGGTTTACGAAGGGAAAATCTTGTCTAACAAATCTGCTAACGTTTTTTAGGAAAGTCTTCGAGGTAGTAGATAATGACGAAAATTACGGTGTTATTTACTTAGACTTTGGCAAAGCATTTGACAGAGTACCGCATCAGAGGCTTCTGAGAAAAATTAAGGCTCATTGTATCGAGGGGAAAGTTTTAAATTGGATAAAATCATGGCTCACCGATAGAACGCAGAGGGTCAGCGTAGATGGTGTTAAATCTGAGTGGGGCCGTGTAACCAGTGGGGTTCCCCAGGGGTCAGTACTAGGCCCACTCTTGTTCATAATCTACATAAACGATCTAGATATTGGGATCAGCAGTGACTTAAGCAAGTTTGCGGATGACACCAAAATAGGGCGGCAAATTAATTCAGGGCAGGATGCAAATGCATTACAGGAGGATCTAAATAAACTGCAGGGGTGGTCTGAAAAATGGCAAATGAAATTCAACACCAGCAAGTGCAGCGTACTTAATATTGGAAGAACAAATACTTATAATGTATACAGCCTTAACAACATCAACCTAGAGAAGTCGACTTGTGAAAGAGACCTAGGGGTACTTGTAAGCCCGGACCTACGGCCTAGAAAACAGTGCGTTAATGTTCGAAATAAGGCAAACAGAGTATTGGGTTTTATATCTAGAAGTGTAAGTAACAAGAGTGCAGAGGTCTTATTGCAACTATATCTTGCACTAGTCAGGCCGCACCTCGATTATGCAGTTCAGTTCTGGTGCCCCTATTATAGAATGGATATAAATTCACTAGAGTCGGTGCAGCGAAGAATGACAAAAATGATTCCGGGACTTAGAAACCTTCCATATCAGGATAGGTTAATGAAACTTAACTTGTATTCCCTAGAAAGACGAAGAGTGCGGGGAGATATGATAGAAGTTTTTAAGTGGGTGAAAGGAATCAATAAAGGCGATATAGATAAAGTTCTTATAATATCCGAGCAGGATAGGACTCGGAGCAACGGATTCAAGTTGGATAAGTTTTGGTTTAGGAGGGAGATAGGAAGAAACTGGTTCACAAATAGGGTGGTGGACGAGTGGAACAAGCTTAGCAACTTTGTAGTAAGTGCGGGAACCCAGGAAAGTTTCAAAAGGAGGCTAGGAAGATTCATGGATGATAGAGAGTGGTAGTAACTCTCGACAGGAGCTGCCATGCACAGGCCAACCGGCCTATTGCAGACTCCTTATTTTCTTATGTCCTTATCTTTTCTACGGAGGTCAGCAGCCTCACGCAGCTTCCACAAACAACCGCAGCCACATTCTATTGCTGTACACAATGTCATATCCGGATGCAGATCCTGACCCTACTTGACCCTCTCGATCCTGACCCAGTTCCTGATTTTTATTTTTATTAATATCATCCCATTTCCTACCTCCTCGGGTAAAGTCTGTTTTTATCACACTTTTCACAAAACCTGACAAGAAGTCGAACATCCAGAACGAAGGAGGAGTAGCCCCACTAGTGAACGAGAACTACGCGAGGAGAAAGTGGGCTTTATCAAACTGCTGGAGAGCAGGATAATCACAATGGCCGTGACGAGGATGTTCGCGGTGACGTCTCTATGCATGGCAGCCGCGGAGTGACCCTTCTCAGTTTTTCTTCGCCCTCGTGGAGCAACAATGGTACTGTTTTGTTTTGTTTTTCAAACCCTCACAACTTGGAATTGGGACTGGAATATCAGACATAAGATGGACTAATTTCACACTCTGTCCCCCTTCCCTGTGTCACAAAAGCAAGAGATACGTCTCGTAAAGTGACTGGTCACTCCCACCTTCTGCGATTGCCTTCGGTACAAACTTGACAGATCGAAGTCGAAGTCCCATTTTACACGCCAGACTTTCATTAGTAAACTTCTATGAATCAGGAATAGCTTCCTCGATGGGTTATTACTCAATGCTCTATCACAAGCGTTGGATATATTCAAATGCCTTTCCTATTGTACTCTTCTATATAATACGTGACAGTCACTCACACACAATGATAATTTTGTGAATATGTATTATTGTCCTTCAATCAATAATTCGCAATGGTCATCAATGGGAGACTATTTTTTCATAGCTTCATGAATGTACATTTTCTTTCTGTTGTGACATACATCGACACAACCACTGCTGCCGGGACTGACAACCGCTGTGGCGTTCACCTTGACCTGTGTCATTAGTAGGGCTTAAAGACTTGTGTTGTTAACAGTGCTTACGTTACGTTACGTTATAGTTGTTGTTGTTGTTGTGATTGTTGTTACTGCTACTTTTGATGTAATTGTTGTTGCTGTTATTGGGGTTCTGCTGCTACTGATGTTGTTATTGCTGTGGTTGTTGCTGTTATTGTGGTTATTGCTGTTATTGTTGTTGTAGTTGTTGTTGTTGCTGTTGCTACTGTTGCTTCTTCTGTTATTGTTGTTGCAATTGTTGCTACTGTTTTCAGCTTCTATTGTGTTATTGTTGTTGTTGTTATTTTGTTTTTGTTGTTGCTTTTGTTGTTGCTGTTGTTCTTACTACTGTTCTTGTTATTGTTGTTTCCGATGTTATTATTGTTGCTGTTTGTTGTTGTTGGCGTCGTTTTTGTTGTTGGTTCTGCTGTTGCCGTTGCTATACTCTTGCTGCTGTTATTGTTGTTCCCACTAATACTGTGGTTGTTGTTATTGCTAATTTTATTTTCGCTCTTTATGTGCTGCTGTTTTGCTGTTTTGCAAGGTACTGCTGCTTCTTCTTCTGCTGCTGCTGCTGCTGTCTTTATTGTTGTTGTGTTCCTTAGCTCCACTACTAAAAGCTTCAGCACTTCCACTATTTTAGTGATTGGCGGGAAATCCACATGAATCTCTCTATCTCTCTCTCTCTCTCTGTCCGAGCCACGTTCAGGTTACGGGCAAGTCGAAAGGAATGATTGAAACTCGTCTTTTGACGCATTCAATATTTATTGATGTGGTCAAAACCTGCAGAGGAGAAGGCGTTCATAATATTACAAGGTGATCCATCTGATACATAATTAGTTAGTCTCACACAATTTTATCTTAATTACAATTTATTAAACATAGTGACAAAACACAAAGTTCATAACTCTATTAATCTTAGCTTCGCTTCATTCTGCATTGTCTTATTACTCCAGGTTAGGCAGAAACGAGTAGGCGTAATTAGTCAACAATATTTCAGTACCGAGGGGTATGTCATCACTTAGGCTGTACTTACAAATGCTGGTCAATGCAGATCAGTATGGTGTTCCAAGAGACAACAGTATTGCGTAAATCGTCCCAGCACAAATTTTAGGACAGGAGAAGGCGAGTCTTCACAGCATTACTAAAGAGGGAGGGCGATCTGTCTCATGGAGGGGCGGGCAGCCACAGCCACCAGTCTAAGACAGTCCACTCAGCAGAACCAGGACTTGTCTGTAAACACTTGTACATCTGGCGAGGTCACGGGTCGAAAGATGTAATGGCATCACACGCCAGCACTATAGCTGAAGCCAGCGGCGATAACAGAAGGGTTAGGACGTACAGTACCTGGACCAAAAATGTTGGTCCTACCCCAACACCAATCCCTCCTCTCCACCGGGATACATAAGCAAACTCCCGCAAGAAACCAATGACAAGTGACAATTTCGTTTCGGAAAGGAGTAGAAGCAGTGTTGAACAGTGATGAACACTACTTGAGTCCACATCAGCTAGTGTTTGTGTCAGTACTTAAGTGCACATCAGCTAGAGTTTGTGTCAGTACTTAAGTGCACATCAGCTAGTGTTTGTGTCAGTACTCAAGTCCACATCAGCTAGTGTTTGTGTCAGTACTTAAGTGCACATCAGCTAGTGTTTGTGTCAGTACTTAAGTCCACATCAGCTAATGTTTGTGTCAGTACTTAAGTCCACATCAGCTAGTGTTTGTGTCAGTACTGAAGTCCACATCAGCTAGTGTTTGTGTCAGTACTTAAGTGCACATCAGCTAGTGTTTGTGTCAGCACTCAAGTCCACATCAGCTAGTGTTTGTGTCAGTACTTAAGTGCACATCAGCTAGTGTTTGTGTCAGTACTCATGTCCACATCAGCTAGTGTTTGTGTCAGTACTCAAGTCCACATCAGCTAGTGTTTGTGTCAGTACTCAAGTGCACATCAGCTAGTGTTTGTGTCAGTACTTAAGTGCACATCAGCTAGTGTTTGTGTCAGCACTTAAGTCCACATCAGCTAGTGTTTGTGTCAGTACTTAAGTGCACATCAGCTAGTGTTTGTGTCAGTACTCAAGTCCACATCAGCTAGTGTTTGTGTCAGTACTTAAGTCCACATCAGCTAGTGTTTGTGTCAGTACTCAAGTGCACATCAGCTAGTGTTTGTGTCAGTACTTAAGTGCACATCAGCTAGTGTTTGTGTCAGTACCTAAGTCCACATCAGCTAGTGTTTGTGACAGTACTCAAGTCCACATCAGCTAGTGTTTGTGTCAGTACTCAAGTCCACATCAGCTAGTGTTTGTGTCAGTACTCAAGTCCACATCAGCTAGTGTTTACATCAGTAATGTTCAACTCCTGTTAGTCTTCATTAACAGTTGTGTCCCTCTCGCGACATCTGTTGTCTTCTTAACATTTCTGTTGTATGAATGAGACCTTTAACGTAGCGTGTCTGCTAAGGTTTAGCAGGTTAGCGCCGTAATCCCACCTGGATTGATTTAAAATTTGGTGGTGTTATAAGTAGCTTGTGGTAACACAGCTGTTGACTGATGCTGCTACTCGCCACCATCCAGTATATAATAATACAACATTTCATTACAACACTCGCTAAATACGGCTTTTTCCTCTTCCTCTCTATATGTACAGTATTATTTTTCATCCCATAGTCGTGAGAAACCACGACTCCTCTTTTAATATTGGGTAACTGAGTGTTGACACTCATTATACAGTACATCAACTTAGTGTGTGGTATTAAGGGCATTTCTTATGAATTTGTGCCGCACCATCGGGCCCTAAATCAACTTCAGAGGCTTGTCGTTCACAGTCTACTGTTTTATTTTTATTATTGGATTGTCTATATTCTTTTTTTGCGTTATATATAATACAATTCAAAATGGTGTCATTTAGCACCAAAATTCATGACTTCAATTGTCAGAAAAAATTCTTGCCTGTAGTGTGTACGACGGCGGTTCTGAGAGGTTCATACATACATACAGTACGTATATAACTCCTACCCTCTAAGCTGTGATGTAACATTGTTATCGCCTCGTATAAGCTACTGGTTAAGATTAATTGTTTAATGTGTGTCCAAAATAGAATTAAAATTACACTTCTAAGCCTGGATGCTTTTCCAAGTCGACAATTAGGGAAAAGAAATTAACATAATATTTGAGCCTCAGTACGCGTAGCTTCACACGTAACTTTTTCCGCATCTTACCTTAGCCAGGTTGATCAGAGTAGTATTCATTGACTTTGTATCGCCCCTCGTGTCAACCTATCGCCTGTATTTTGTGGTCACAACTTGCAGCTTTCTCGAGCCCCGGAGCGCCTCACGGGCCGACCTTGGCTTCTTTATGTCACAGCACTAATGGTTGTCTCCCGCCCGTTGCCCCGCCACGCCTCTTATGTCATACCGCCTCCACCACTACGCTCATACACTGTTGTTGTTGTTAATATTTAGATAAAGTGAGCGAATGATAGTGTGGGAGGGAGAAAAATATACACAGGTAAGTCACTGGAGAGAGAGAGAGACTAGACATGAGATAGGTTATGTCGTTAACATAGCCTGGAACACCTCATCTCCTCTCTCGGGTGATGTTATGTAAGCGTTTTAGGCACAGGTAAAATAGTCTGAACACGCGCAATTAAATCCCTTAAAAAAAGGGACAAGTTTCGTTACTGACGTTATAGTCTATGGAAGTTGGGTACATTCATGGTAAAATTCACTCTATTTCTGTCCAGACATCCTTCATTATCTTAACTAAGATAATACTAGTTAATACTAATACTTAGTTACTACTAATATAAATGACATTTTCCAAAATATTACAAACCATGACCAGGAATTATCATTCTCAGGTCACTTACTCCGAAATATGACGAAATAGTGTCACTCGACACTTTCTCGAACATGACGTACGAAGGTCTCATGCTCACGACATATGACAGCATTTGGATTTTATCCAGATTAAAGGGAATTCTCGCACTCAGGTCTTCTGTTGACGCTTCAGAATAAACACAATGAACGCTGTTACACGCCGAGGTTAAGATGTTTCCACCTACAGTGTTTTAGTAACTAGAGTGAGGTAGCAGTCTTAACTCACCTAGGTTAGGCTTTGTGGTGATTTTCACACATGTAGAAACTAGGTTGAGAAGAAACACTTTTCAGTTCTCAGAGGCCCGTTCTGCTGTGAATATACTGTAAATGAATAAGACTGAAATTTAGAACAAAATTTCTTTTTCTTTTTTCTTCTTTTATTCTCCAAAATATTTCGGTTACACACTGACTCTCACCTTGATAAAGCCTGGACCATAACGTATGACCAGGTATACACTATACTGTGCTTCTCTTACATACTTCTAGCAAATACTAAATTATTTACTGATTATAGTGTATTGGGTCTCATAGATCCAGTCACATAAACCCACATTCTGAGTAGGATGTATATAATGTTTCGCCGAGATATCTGGGCTGAGACTCTCAAAGGTTCGTACTTTAAAGTTATTCCTTTAACGGGATATGTTAAAACACCTGTTACTGGCTCATATAACCAACATTCTCCTGATGCTTTCATAACCACGGACGTTCTCTACTTACCGGAAAGAAGAATAGATAAAATAAACACGTGTGTAAATAAGACAACGTAGGAATCCTTGACACTCAGGAGCCTGAGGCGTATGTACAGTATGAACAAGTTTTCTCTCCACAACACAAACATTGTGAGATGAAGCATAGAATTAGAGCATGACTCACCACCACACACACCTGCACCCACTCACTGCTAACACCTGTAATGTGTGTACCACACACACACACACACACACACACACACACACTAAATAGGGGTAATTGCCGATATCATTGGAAAGCAAATGAAGTTTAGCCGAATAAGGTTAACTTTGTGTTATTGCTATCAGTTAATGGAAATAAATTTTTATGTGTTAGGTTAGATTAGGTTAGGTTAGGTTAGGCTATAACCAGTCAGAAGTTCTCCTCGTGAAAAAATACAGTTGTCGCTATTATGGAAATATTCCCATCTAGTAAGGGTTAGAAAGTACAGTACAGTACAGTACAGTACAGTACAGTAGTATCTGAGCCTGTACTGATCCACCCGCCGAACCTTGGCCGAAAATTACCGCGAGCAGAAATTTGCTACACAATTCTTGTTTTTTGTGTGTTCCTACATCTTCAGTACGTCTCCTTTCCTCACTGTTTGTTTCTTTGAGTTTTTCCGTGCTTTATATCTTTCAGAGTATCTTTCACCTGCGTTGTTCTTATTATTAACTTTCTTCTTTCATATTAAATTTTTTATTGTGCGTATATTCCGCGTTCCCCCCAAATAGTTCCCTCAACGTTACACTTATTCATATTTCCATCTATGGCAACGTACCTTTCTTTTCAATTATTTCAATTGACCTTTTCACAGGCTTTCCTATTCCCGCGTGTTACATACCAGAGATCCGACATGCACAGCCAGGTATTCCCCTCACTTTGACATGTACGTGTTCCTCTATATTAGATGTTTCGTTTACGTTACAGCCACGCCTGCTGTAAGTGTCCAGCAGTTCCATCACGCGCTAATTTTCATCATGCCTTGAGGGAAGTATTTTGTGACGGTTGCCAATACATAAGACGAAAAGGAATTTCGTAACCAAGAAACGTCGGCTTCATTGGTCTGACCTTCATTACAAGATTTCTCTTGACTTATAGAAAACAGAACATCAATGACTTTCAGAGCTCTAGAAGTGGCCGGACTAACACGGTTACCCATGTGATGGAGCGGAGAAACTGTAAACAGTGGTGAGACACTGGATGGTGGAAAATTTTAACATGCGTGACGAATGAACAATAAAATAAATAGAGCTCTGAGAAGACGTAACCAAACAGAACCTGAGAAGGCTACGAGCAGGTGTGGGAGAAGCGAAGAAGGCTTAACAATGGTTGAACACCATGTAAGAAAGGAAGAGACTGTCACTCTGTTGTATGTCAGACAACATAGTGGTTGGGTTACCTGCCTACATGTCAGAGGCCGACGGAAACTAAGATGTCTGATTGTCATCAGAGGATTTACAGTAGTTCTTTAATGCCAAAAGACGAGTGAGTGGCTCGCTGCCTATGTAACGAAATGCACTGAAACGCTAAAGCTACCTGGAAAATAGGTGGGTCAGGAGATATTAACACCGGACCTTTCTAAAGAGATATTAAAGAAATTAATAAATCATTCAAGAGTTAATGAACACTCAAAAATACGGTCTCATGATTTATTAATTAGTCTCTGAAGTTCTTAATATAATCACTCACCTTTTCTCGGGTTCCGTTACCACACACACACACACACACACACACACACACACACACACACACACCTCGTAGTTATAAAAAGAGAAAAGGTGAGGCTCACGGCTAATCATTGTCTCGTGTGTATCGTCACTCACCACAAAACGTTCTCGAACAGCTGGGGACGACAGATTTCAGAAGGACCACTATGGCTCGTGTCATTTCAGAATGCCTGGTTGCGACGTGACTTAATATTTCTTAATAATATCAAGTTTGTATTACAATAAATATGTGGTTCCCACTTTCTGATTACTAATTAATCCCTTCAATACGATGTCTTCTTATCTATTTTACTCTGGCTACCACCAGACGACTTTATTCAGCTGGGGAAGTTCCATCTCATAACCATGGGGTTAAACTTCGCTGCTTTGACGAATGATAGATTCAAACATATCCATAATCCATTTACTCATACATGCCCGCTTTTGCAAATGAACACCTTTCTTAGAACATTAATTCATCCCCCTCCAATCCTATTGTAACTTTTGTGTTTTCATGTGGCTAGCTCAAGACGAGTGTAAATTCAGCTGAGGAAACCCCGTCAGTACTGTCAAAGTGATATTCTGCATCGTAATCTCACCCAACTGAGATACACTTTCCCTCTTTATCCCTTGTGCCCCCCCCCCTCCCCCACAAACCCCTCACCTCTCCCTCCCACTCACTAATGAAAGCTTCGAATTCACACTTCAGAGTCCAGGGTTCACATCTCAGGGAGAGAGAGGATTAACCAACTGTGTTTTTCTTTTTATACAATGAGTCTCATTAGTTACTGAACAAACCTTGTGTACATGCATGTACTATGAAAGTGAGTCTAATAGGCATGATGGCCCGTTAGGGAGAGTGTGGACACAGCACAATATACTGCATACTAAACCTTCGGTACACAATTGGGCAGCATGGCCCGTACTGCTCCCGACCGCATTCACTTTCCCAAATTGTGAACTTAAGTGTCCATTTACAGCTAGGTAACTGGGAGTGCCCAGGAATCGAACCACCGACCTCTGGAACAGGAGGCGAGGGCTTTATCCTCTCAATTGCCGCACGCCACCGCTGACATAATTACACCATGATGAGTGGTTAAACGCTGATGTGCGCCTTATATGGAAGCATGTGATAACCCTCTGTTTTTACACTTTAAAAACATAACTTTTCGTCTGCAGCAACAGCCTGAGGATATACAGCAGCAGTCATTATGCACTGAACTTCAAGACAAGCATTCATTCTCAAAGCCATCAACGCAGTGTATCATAAAAAAAAAAGTTGGTTAGATTAGCAGCCCAAACATGGTAAAAATTAACACACATCCGGACCACGCTGGGCTAAGAAGGCAAAGAAATATTCATAATAATACACACACTCAGAATCAAGCACATAAACAGACACACAAGCGAACGCACATTGAGAAAGTGTTGAATGTAACTGGCAAGTTACGAGAAGGAATTGATCATTTCCGGGCAGCGTATGAGTTACCCGGGGACATTTATTTAACCTGCCTAAACATCACTGATCACTTATTGGGGTGAAAACGTTGGCAAATGCAAATATCTTCATCAATGCCACTTTTTTATGGTTCTCTAAGTCTCAGTGATTATTATTTATTAGTACATCAATAATCGTCAATTTTACTCTGTACAGTACGTGGGTGTTGACGACAGTGTTGTTTTCTGAGAGACGCTGGGCGGTTAATACAGTACAAGAAATCTTCACGTGGTCGTCCACCTTGTATGTTGTTGACGCTGGCATAATTGTCAAACGATTGGCTAAGGTGTTATATGTACTGCTGACGTGTGTGTGCGTGTTTGTGTGAGTGTACAAGTCAATATAAATTAAAGGTCCACATCCACTACCACTATTACCACTACTGCTACTACTACTACTATCACTAGCATAAGCACATAAGAATGGAGGAAACTGCAGCGGGCCTATTGGCCCATACTGGGCAGTCCCATTTACACCCAACCCCTATCGCTCATATATCCATCCAACCTATGTATTCGAGTTAAAGATGATGTTTGGTAACTTGTTCCACTCGTCCACTACTCTATTTCGCGCCGAAATCTAAATTTGTCTAATTTAAAACCATTGTTACGAGTTCGCTCCTGGTTAGATAGTTTGAAGACATTTGAATGTCACCTTTGTTTAGCCTGACTTCTATTTATACACCTCGATCATATCGCCCCTCACTCAACGTCTCTCGAGGGAATGCACATTAAGATGCTTTAACCTGTCTCTGTACTCAAGGTTCCTGATTAATCTACGACTCTCAACATGGGTTTACAAAGGGAAAATCTTGTCTAACAAATCTGCTAACGTTTTTTAGGAAAGTCTTCGAGGTAGTAGATAATGACGAAAATTACGATGTTATTTACTTAGACTTTAGCAAAGCATTTGACAGAGTACCGCATCAGAGGCTTCTGAGAAAAAATAAGGCTCATGGTATCGAGGGGAAAGTTTTAAATTGGATAAAATCATGGCTCACCGATAGAACGCAGAGGGTCAGCGTAGATGGTGTTAAATCTGAGTGGGGCCGTGTAACCAGTGGGGTTCCCCAGGGGTCAGTACTAGGCCCACTCTTGTTCATAATCTACATAAACGATTTAGATACTGGGATCAGCAGTGACATAAGCAAGTTTGCGGATGACACCAAAATAGGGCGGCAAATTAATTCAGGGCAGGATGCAAATGCATTACAGGAGGATCTAAATAAACTGCAGGGGTGGTCTGAAAAATGGCAAATGAAATTCAACACCAGCAAGTGCAGCGTACTTAATATTGGAAGAACAAATACTTATAATGTATACAGCCTGAAGAACATCAACCTAGAGAAGTCGACTTGTGAAAGAGACCTAGGGGTACTTGTAAGCCCGGACCTGCGGCCTAGAAAACAGTGCGTTAATGTTCGAAATAAGGCAAACAGAGTATTGGGTTTTATATCTAGAAGTGTAAGTAACAAGAGTGCAGAGGTCTTATTGCAACTATATCTTGCGCTAGTTAGGCCGCACTTCGATTATGCAGTTCAGTTCTGGTGCCCCTATTATAGAATGGATATAAATTCACTAGAGTCGGTGCAGCGAAGAATGACAAAAATGATTCCGGGACTTAGAAACCTTCCATATCAGGATAGGTTAAAGAAACTTAACTTGCATTCCCTAGAAAGACGAAGAGTGCGGGGAGATATGATAGAAGTATTTAAGTGGGTGAAAGGAATCAATAAAGGGGATATAGATAAAGTTCTTATAATATCCAAGCAGGATAGGACTCGGAGCAACGGATTCAAGTTGGATAAGTTTAGGTTTAGGAGGGAGATAGGAAGAAACTGGTTCACAAATAGGGTGGTGGACGAGTGAAACAAGCTTAGCAACTTTGTAGTAAGTGCGGGAACTCTGGAAAGTTTCAAAAGGAGGCTAGATAGATTCATGGATGATAGAGAGTGGTAGTAACTCTCGACAGGAGCTGCCATGCACAGGCCAACCGGCCTATTGCAGACTCCTTATTTTCTTATGTTCTTATAAGTCTTGTCATTCTCCTCTGAATTCTTTCAAGGGATTCTATATCCATTCTGTAGTTTTGTGACCATAATTGAACTGTGCAATCCAAGTGAGGTCTCACAAGCTCAAGATATAGTTTTAGGATGAACTTGCTAGTCTTGTAGCTCGCACTCTTTTGTATGAACCCAATTTCTTTGTTAGCAAATACACATTGTATACTAGGTTAAAGATTCCTACTAATCATTACTCCTAAATCATTCTCACAGTCGGATTTCTCTATAACATCGTTGTTCATCTGGTATCTGGTTTCTCTGTTTACATCTCCTAGATTAAGTACTTTACAATTGTCCACATTGAATTTCATCTGCCATTTTTCAGACCATTCGAATTTTTTTTTAGGTCTTCATTTAGTTTTGCGGAGTCCTCGTCAGATTTAACTACTCGCCCTATTTAAGTGTCACCAGCAAATTTACTTATGTTGCTGTCTACGCCAATATCTACGTCGTTTATATATATATATAAAATAAATAATAATGGCCTTGGGGAACTCCACTAGTGACGTTACTCCAATCGGATTTACTGCCGTTTATGCTCACTCACTGTTTCCTGTTCTGTAACCACACCCTAATTAATTTAAGAATATCTCCTCCAATACCATGAGCCTCCACTTTTCTTATTTGTCTTTCGTAGGAGACTCTGTTGAAGGCTTTGCTAAAGTCAAAATATACCACATCATACGGTAGTCGTGCCCGTTTTCCACTGATTCGAAAACAGCTGAAAAGAATGTTAATAGATTTGTTAGACAAGAACTCCCGCTTGTGAAGCCATGTTGGGAATCATTGATCAAATTGTGCTTCTCCAGGTGATTTCGAATAGAGTTTGACATTATTGCTTCAAGTAATTTGCCTACAATTGAAATTACTCTGATTGGACGGTAGTTAGAGGATAGTGACCTATCTCCCTTCTTGAAAATCCTGTATTACATTCTCTATCCTCCAGGATTCTGGCACTACACCCGTTTTTAAGGACATGTTAAACAAATTTGCTAAGCTAAGCTCTTCTTTACATTCCTTTAATACTCTGACAAATATCTCATCGGGACCTGGTGACTTATTAGGCTTTAGCTTGCTTACTAACGTCGTTACCAGTTACTACTATCTCGTTTAATCTATTTTCTCCACTATCTCTGTATATAGTCGGTGCCTCGGGTATCAGGTTCAAATTTTCGGTGGTGAAAACTGTTGAAAATTATCTATTCAGATTATTACTCATTTCTCCTTCGTTAGCAGTTAGCTCGCTGGTATCTGACAGTATTGGTCCAATCTTTTCTCGTATTTTAGTTTGATACGTTTGAAAGAATCCCTTGGGGTTTGATTTCGCCTTCTTTATTACCCTTAGTTCATTATTCCTCTTTGCTTTTCTTATCTCGGTCTTAACCCAATTCTTTATAATTATCTCGGAGGTAAACTTCACCACGATTTATTCTCCTACCTATAGCCTTTCTTTGTCCAATAATATTCTTTAAATAATTTGTTATCCATTTGGGATCATTGTTGTTTGATCTGAGTTTTCAGTATGGTATATTCTATCTTTGTGCATTAAGTAACTCATTACTTAAATTTTTGTAAAACTCGTCAACATCAGATCTCGTGATCAAGTCAACCTCAATCGTCATATTTTGTAAGGTTATCGTTATCAGGTATCCAGGTAAAGTGAGGTCGCCCTCTGTGGATACATTGTGTGAGGTCATGTAATCCATCCCCAAACGTGATACCCCTTCCCTCAGCTGCCTTTTCAAACTATCAAAGTTTGCCCTTCTGAAATCTGGTACTTTAATGGAATTATCCTTGGGATTGCCATTAAATTCTAATTTGAATCTTAATTCTTTGTGATCGCTGTTAGCTAGTTCGTTCCCTAACTCGATATTACTAATGAGCCGAACGGCTGTATGTTGAGTTAGGAAACAATCCTGAACTGTTTCAAGAAAATCCTCTGATTCAGAGTTACCAGTAAGATCGATCCAATCTATTTGACTAAAGTTAAAGTTGCCTACTATACAGACTTTGTTATGTCTGGTTGCCCTGCGTATTTCAACCCAAATAAGTCTCTCGTTAACTCTATCAAGATTAGGAGGTCTATATATTACTCCTATGATGAATTTTTCCCTACCATCAGTTAATTCTATCTAAATTGTTTCTGTATTCAGTTCAGTTTTTATTTCCTTATTTATTTCACACGAAGGGTTATTCCAGACATAGATTGTTACTCCTCCTCCTGTCCTAATCTGCCTATCAGTATGGAATAATTTGTAACCTGCAATTTGGTATTTGACAGGTAACTTACGTGAGTCTAAGTTTACCCATATTTCGGTGAATGCTATTATATCGAATTTTTCGGTACATATCAACGACCTGATTTCATCCATTTTGTTTCTCAATTTTCTACTGTTTGTGTAGTAGACATTTAAGTTAGTCTTGATCTGAGTCCTCCCTTTGTTTCATTTAGGTTTTAACTCCCTGCCTAATTTGGTTTTATAATCATTCCAAGCACTATTTCTCTGTAACCTCTCATTTTGTTTACCGGCTCTCACTGCAGTCTCCTCAAGTCCCGTGCTCATTTGTTCCCATAGCAGTTTAAAGACTTCGACATCTTTTGAACTGCCTCTCGAGAGAGCCAGCCAAGGTTGCCACTCCATCCCTAGCATAAAGGTCCCTTCTGCCGTAAAAGTTGTC
Organism: Homarus gammarus; assembly: GCA_958450375.1. Classification (NCBI taxonomy): domain Eukaryota; kingdom Metazoa; phylum Arthropoda; class Malacostraca; order Decapoda; family Nephropidae; genus Homarus; species Homarus gammarus. Next base: position 89,352 of record CAUDMG010001195.1, on the reverse strand, counting down.
GCCAGTTGTCAACGAATGAGACTGTTATTGACTTGCAATATGTCAAGACGGCCGTTAGCACCAACTGCCCTTGACAACCATTCATTACCAACTCTCCTCGACAGGACACCACATATGATAGGGATCCCCCCCTACACCATAATACGTCCTATAGCTATCTTGAAGTTATCAAGGAGCTCCTCACTCCTACACTGGCCATATCATTGCCTGCTGCACAACCTTCCATTCGCCTGTGTTTTCGTCAGACACGGGCTTTCCTTGTCTCGTGTCTTCTTCCTTCATCCTCGTAATCACTTCCTTAAATTTCAAGTTTTCGTCCTTGACCTTCAGTAACTTGGCCACTAGCTCGGCCCTCAGAAGGGCACATCCCTGCTCACAAGTAGCACTAGCCATTACTGACAATTAATCCCCGGGAGCTAAGTCTGGGGTGACCTCTCCTCTAGCGAGGTCAGAACACAATTAAGCCCCACATCTAATACTCTTTAGCATTATTGCCCCAGAGTCACTATCCACAGTATATTACTATTTAACTTAAGGCGGGGTCACACTAGCACCTTTTCCGTCAACCTTCCCGGTTTCCGTTGTTTTTTCCACGAATTGTCAATTTTTCTAGGCCGTCTCGCTCAGACGAAGCGTATTGTTTCCACCTGACTAGCTTGCACCAATTTCTGAAGTCAAGTCAAGATGTATACTCAATAATGAGGATATTTATATAAAATAATATCGAACCGCATAAAATAACTAAATTTAATTTTAAAAATGTTCAGTATCACAATTTTAATAGAGTGTTTAAATGTATTTTTTATTGATGTTGATATTCGTAAATACATCTAAAATGTTTGTTTATATTGTACCCTGTGGTCAACTTCTTTAAGGCTTCTCTATCTATTCCTGTGTGGACGCGCCTGTCCGAAAAATACATGATAGACAATATTAGATCTCATCGTTGCCTGTGCGACCCAAAGGACGATAGATATACTAAAAAGAAATAAGAGGAAGGCATACAACGCATCTGCTTTGTTTCCAGTGAATAAATGCACTAGTTCTCTGTGCTTGTGTGACAGGGTGCGCTCAAAAAACTTACATAGTTTTGAAAATTTATGCAATAAAATGACGTAAAAAGTGCTAGTGTGACGTCACTTTTATACTGTTCCTGATAATTTAGACGCAAATCACCTGGGTGATGCTTGGTGAGGTTTTCTTATTGTCCGTTTTTAATTATGTACACCCACGTCTGCCGCCATTTGGAGAAAATCTGCTTGATAACTAAAAAATACTCTTCTGTTGTCTTTTTTATGTGATAGGTTGCGTGTCTCCTGGTAAGTCTGCCGCTCTTTGACAGAACTTATTAACTGAAAAATATACACCACCACCACCACTTATTCTTTTACCATCATCATAATCACCACCACCACCACCACCACCACCACCACCACCACTACTACTACCATCAATACTTCTACCACCACCACCACTAATGGCCTCCAGCCTCCCCCAATAGCCATACCTTTGCCACCATTTTATTACCTTAATATTAAATATCCTAATACATAAGTATCTATCCTAATTGTGTTGAGTTAGTTGAGCAGCATTCAGTGACTGTTGCCTCATAGTCAATATCTGCAACTGTTGTCGGCTTTGGGGCCGATGCTCTCGTTTCCCTGAGGCAGAGCAAAGCCGACCTAAGGAGAGAGAAGGACAGTCGACATCTCATCCAGGCTGTAACATAACTTCTGGGCTGCTGTTACTGTTCGGATATCACCTCCGCGAGTCTGGCGTAGAAGCATCTTGCACTTGGTCCCATCCCACCAGAAGTTGTGAACACTAGAGGAGTGAGGCTGCCTTGATCAACGTTCTGAATTCTCTCCCCATATGCCCTTATCTTGTCGTTCTCGTTCTTCCTGTGTGCAGCATCGAGAGTTAAGTTACGGTGACATGCGGCCATGGGATCAAAAATCCTGATGTCGAAGAAGGCTCGCTGCCCCCGCGTCCAGAATCCTCGAGCTTCGTTGGATGTGTTTGAAGTCCTATGTTGGAAATTCTCACCGTCCAATGGAAGGAGGGTCGGTTCTACCCTAACGTCAGGGCAGATTTATCTACCACCACCACACTACTACCACGGTCAATACTTCTGCCACCACCACCACTACTACTGCCACCAACACTTCTACCACTAACACTATCGCTAATAATTCTCCCACCATCACCACCACTACTACTTTCACTAATGCTTCTACCACCACCACTGCTAACACTATCACCACAACCACAACTATCAACACTTCCACCATTACTATTACTGCTACTACTAACACCACCACAACTACCACCACCACTACACCTACCATTACAATTACTATTACAATTGCCTCCACCACCACCACCACCTCAGCATTACCACCACTAATACCACTACTACTGCCATCATTATTAACGCTACAACTACCAGTACCATTAACAACACCCTAATCACTTTCATCTCCAGTACTACCACTACCATTACCGTTTCCAGCACCACTACCATTATCACTACTACCACCCTCAGTACTACCACTGCCACTTAACAGCACTACAATGGCACTTTAGGAGTGGTCAATCCTGCAATTTTTCAGTTACTGTATGAAGCGTTATGGTTGTCCTCTCATACGGTGGGTTGTGTAAGACTTGTGTGTTTGGCTTTGTCTGTGTTTGTGAGTGATTCGTGTACCCCTATGAGTTTGCGTGTCTTTGAGTACTGTATTGTCTGTAAATCTTTACAGGTGTGTTTCATTGCATCTGTTTTCTTATCTTCATGTTTGTTTGTGTCTTTATTTGGATTTTACGCGCGTGTGTGTGTGTGTGTGTGTGTGTGTGTGTGTGTGTGTGTGTGTGTGTGTGTGTTAAGATCAAGGCTAATTGCACCAGTACCCTGTCACGCACACCCACCATAGTTCAGTATAGCACAACACCCACCTCACCCTGTTGCCTCTCCACATACCCGCCCCATCCGCCCCCGTCTCCCTTTCCCTCCCCTTACTGTATTCTCCCTCTCTTCCTCCCCCTCCTCCCCTCCCATCCCAATTTACGCACTCTTCCCTCTCCCCTCCTTCCCTCCCTCCCTCTCCTCCTCCCCCCCCCCCTTCCCTCCTGTCCTCCCTCCCTCTCCACCCGCGTACTCTCTCCAGTTAACATCGTCAGCCACAGACTTAGTAAACGGTAAATTGGTTACTCTCTCTCTCTCTCTCTCTCTCTCTCTCTCTCTCTCTCTCTCTCTCTCTCTCTCTCTCTCTCTCTCCAAGGTCAGGAAGGTGAGGTCCCCCACCACACCATGGTCACTCCCACCACTGGCGCAGCAAGACAACAGGTAGACTGCCTATAGGTGCGAGGCCCGGGTACTGGTCAGGTTAGTGGTAGATGTAAAACGGTGAAGGTGATGGTGGTACTATGGTAGCTGAAGAGGGTTGAATAGGGTGGCGGTGGCGGTGCCGAATTGTTGACACTGATTCGAATGGTGGAGTCGTCGACATGTTTACAGCGAGCAGAGGTTTCTCTTAGGGCATCATTGATAAGCATAAGGAAGCAAAGCGATCCCATCCTGATGCCTTGGGGGACGCCACAGGTGTGTGTGTGTGTGTGGTGGCGGTGGTAGCGGTGGCGGGGGTGACGTTGGCGTTGGCAGTGGCGGTGACAGCGGCGGCGGCGGCAGCGACGGTGATGGTGGTGGTAGTTATGATGGCACTGTTAGTAATGGTAAAAGTGATGGCGGGTCGTTGGTGATGGTGATAGTGTATGGGGTGATGGTGGTAGCGTATGGGTGGTGATGGTGGTAGTGTATAGATGGTGATGATGGTAGTGTATGGGTGGGGATGGTGGTAGTGTATGGATGGTGATGGTGGTAGTGTATGGGTGGTGATGGTGGTAGTGTATGGGTGGTGATGGTGGTAGTGTATGGGTGGTGATGGTGGTAGCGTATGGGTGGTGATGGTGGTAGTGTATGGATGGTGATGATGGTAGTGTATGGGTGGGGATGGTGGTAATGTATGGATGGTGATGGTGGTAGCGTATGGGTGGTGATGGTGGTAGCGTATGGGTGGTGATGGTGGTAGCGTATGGGTGGTGATGGTGGTAGTGTATGGGTGGTGATGGTGGTAGTGTATGGGTGGGGATGGTGGTAGTGTATGGGTGGTGATGGTGGTAGTGTATGGATGGTGATGATGGTAGTGTATGGGTGGTGATGGTGGTAGTGTATGGGTGGTGATGGTGGTAGCGTATGGGTGGTGATGGTGGTAGCGTATGGGTGGTGATGGTGGTAGTGTATGGTTGGTGATGGTGGTAGTGAATGGGTGGTGATGGTGGTAGTGTATGGGTGGTGATGGTGGTAGTGTATGGGTGGTGATGGTGGTAGTGTATGGGTGGTGATGGTGGTAGTGCATGGGTGGTGATGGTGGTAGTGTATGGATGGTGATGATGGTAGTGTATGGGTGGGGATGGTGGTAGTGTATGGGTGGTGATGGTGGTAGCGTATGGATGGTGATGGTGGTAGTGTATGGATGGTGATGATGGTAGTGTATGGGTGGTGATGATGGTAGTGTATGGGTGGTGATGGTGGTAGCGTATGGGTGGTGATGGTGGTAGCGTATGGGTGGTGATGGTGGTAGTGTATGGATGGTGATGATGGTAGTGTATGGGTGGTGATGGTGGTAGTGTATGGATGGTGATGATGGTAGTGTATGGGTGGTGATGGTGGTAGTGTATGGGTGGTGTTGGTGGTAGTGTATGGGTGGTGATGGTGGTAGTGTATGGGTGGTGATGGTGGTAGTGTATGGGTGGTGATGGTGATAGTGTATGGGTGGTGTTGGTGGTAGTATATGGGTGGTGATGGTGGTAGTGTATGGGTGGTGATGGTGGTAGTGTATGGGTGGTGATGGTGGTAGTAGGTAGAGGAGGTCTAGCAGTGTGGTGCAGGTGGTGGTGGATGTTAGCGTTGATGGGACTGATTTAGCCCTATGACTAGGTCACTGTGTGTGTGTGTGTGTGTGTGGGTGCAATAATAATAATATAATAATAATAATAATAATAATAATAATAATAATAATAATAATAATTAACGGTTTATTGAAAGAGCATGGCAGCCGGAAGGCTGAAAATATACAGTTGCATGATTGGGGAATGGGTCACTTGATTGACAATTAATATACAAATAACATAGTGATACAAATATGATATATAATAACTATGTGGGGAGAAATTATAATACAGGGCATTTCAACAGTGACAGTGGAAAAGGGTAAGATTGACTGGGAGTGAATACACTGGTTAATTACAGGTTGTTGAAAATTTTTACAGTGGTTGGGAATGGGCTGTTCCTACAGCGATCAGTACGTGCTCGTATGGGCTGGATGCGGTTGATGTCGAGCAGCAATTGGCGGACGAGGAATCTCGGGTGGAAGAAGTAGCCAGTGTCGAGGATGATGCAGAAGCTTCTCACCAAATTTGCAGAGGAGGTCGTGGTAATGGTCAGAGAGAGCCGAGAGGGTCAGTGTGTTGAGCGCTTCTTGATATGTGGAGTAGCAAGGGTAGAGAATACTCTTGCTTGCCCTCTTTTGCACTTTTTCTAGGTGTTTCCGCTGTGGCGCATTTAGGGAGGAAGACCAGTCAGGGGAGGCATAGTTGAGCTTGGGGAGTATGAATGTTGAGTAAACACTGAGGAGCTTGGGCGTAGGAACTCTGAGGTATTTGAATCAGAGGAGGAGGTGGAGACGAAAACTGGAAGAGTTGACAACTGTACTGACGTGTGCTTTCCAATTTAGTTTGTTATCTATAGTGACGCCGAGGGGTTTAGTGGAGTCCACAACCTGGAAAGTGTTGTGACCCAAAGAAATGGAAGGAGGAGGGACAAGGTCGGAGAGGTTGATGTGCATAACCATGGTCTTGGTATGGTTGATGGCGACGTGGTTGTTGGCGGCCCAATTTTGGAGACTGTTCAATATATTCTGAAGGGCGCTGTAGTCGGGAGCCGAGCTGTTGACACTGATCCGAATGGTGGAGTCGTCGACCTATTTCCAGGGAGCAGAGGTTTCTCTTAGGGCATCATTGATAAGCATAAGGAAGCAGAGCGGTCCCATCTTGGTGCCTTGGGGGACGCCACAGGCATGTGTGTGTGTGTGTGTGTGTGTGTGTGTGTGTGTGTGTGTGTGTGTGTGTGTGTGTGTGTGTGTGTGTGTGTGTGTGTGTGTGTGTGTGTGTGTAATAATAATAATAATAATAATAAACGGTGTATTAATAGAGTTGCAGCCGGTGGCTGAAAATATACAGACTTACATTTGATTTAGACATAATGATATTATATGCATTGAATACATTTAAAGGGCTGTACAGTACATAAATCAGGAGTTGTTTATTATTTTAACAATAGATAGGATGGTGCTGTTCTTATATCTATTGGTGCAGGCTCTTATGGGCTGAATTTTGTTGTAGTGGCGGACGGCGCGAGTTGGGTGGGGGGCTGCAGGTGGCAGGAGGTGGAGATGACGAGGGTGGTGCAGTAGTCCACTGCCAAACCTTTCCAGTGCTTGGTGGTGGGGGTTACTGAGGGATGGCATTTCCAGGGTGGAGAGAGCGTTGGTGTAACCGGAGTATTCTGCTCTGAGCATGATTCTCCGGCTACACCAACGCTCTCTCCACCCTGGAAATGCCATCCCTCAGTGACCTCCACCAGCAAGCACTGGAAAGGTTTGGCAGTGGACTACTGCACTACCCTCGTCATCGCCACCTCCTGCCCCCCACCCAACTCGCTCAGTCCGCCACTACAACAAAATTCAGACCATATGAGCCCGCACCGTGTGTGTGTGTGTGTGTGTGTGTGTTGTGTGTGTGTGTGTATGTGTGTGTGTGTGTATGTGTGTGTGTGTGTATGTATGTGTGTGTGTGTGTGTGTGTGTGTGTGTGTGTGTATGTGTGTGTGTGTGTGTTTAACTACAGTATATTTGTAATTCGCTCTTGCCACAATATCAAATAGCCGTCAACATATATAATTAAATTTGTGTCGATTTTACGAAATTGTGAATATTGTTGATGCTATAATGCATTACTGACCTTCAACAACTAAGGACTGTAAACAAATATTCTAGGAAGTTGGTATGTTGTGTACTACATATGTACAAATACAATTATATGTGAAAAAAATGAAAAACTACAACTGTTAAGTACAGGTAGAAGAACGGGTACCTTTACAGTACAACCATACTGTAAGTACAAGTACAGGAAATGTACAGACAAAAGAAAAGGTACAGAAGAAAATACATGTACGGGTAAATTACATGTACTGTAGGCACACCCTGTATCTTGGCCTGTACTTGAACCTGTACCTGTCCTTATGTATACATACTTGAGCCTGTACCTATCCTTATGCCTGTACTTGAACCTGCACCTTTCCTTATGCCTGTACTTGAACCTGTACCTTTCCTTATGCCTGTATCTGAACCTGTACCTATCCTTATGCCTGTACTTGAATCTGTACCTTTCTTTATGCCTGTACTTGAACCTGTACCTATCCTTATGCCTGTACTTGAATCTGTACCTTTCTTTATGCCTGTACTTGAACCTGTACCTTTCCTTATGCCTGTACTTGAACCTGTACCTTTCCTTATGCCTGTACTTGAACCTGTACCTTTCCATCAGTGTTTTGCTTAATTTTGTAATTTAACTTGTAAGTGTATTTGCAGTTGTACCTGTAACCGGACATGTATCTGTACCTGGACCTTTACTCTTGTTTCTGAATTTAGAACAAAATAGCTTATAATTTAATGACAACAACAACAACAGTTGTTAAACTGGCCCAGCAGCAAGAGCTGAGGCTTCCGTGTTAATCACCATTACCACTAATTCCCGGAAGGATATAAATAACGAAACGTGAAATAAGAACAACGACCCAGATGTTTTAATCAGGTTGTAGATCAGTTAATAAAGAAACACTGATCTGTATCATTATTGGTGACGGAACTACAACCATACCCATTATCATACACACACAATAAACCCAAATATACGCATATACCACACAAATAATAACACTGAAATCACACTGTAAGAGAAATTAAAACACAGTCAAACAACGTCACTGTACATTTCAACCGTAACTCCCTCTCGAGATGATCGTAGGTTACGGTCGAAATAACAGTTTTTTTTGTTTTTTTTTTGGGGGGGGTCTATGTTTTACCTATTTCTACAATGGGATTAGAGAGAGAGAGAGAGAGCGTAGTTTACCTCAGTCATTGTTTATGTATCTGATAGTTTTCTCTATGAATTCATTAGTTTACCGATTAGAAATTTAGGGTGTCGCTTATTATTATTATTATTATTATTATTATTATTATTATTATGTATTTGCATTCCTTTTACTTACTCGATTCCATTTTACCCGACACCAGCTACTTCAATCTCTTCTACCATACGTCCATTGGCACCACTATTGTGTGTATGTCAATAACTTCATCAATAGTAGTACTGTGTGTGTGGACAGACCCTGGATAAGCTGGAGCGTCAGACAGTTCCCCCACACATACGTTTGGTAATGTTGGCCACAATGACTTGTTCACGACAAGTGATATCTCTTACTAAAACTTCTGGCATGTCTTACTAAAACTTCTAGCATGTCTTACTAAAACTTCTGGCATGTCTTACTAAAACTTCTGGCATGTCTTATTAAAACTTGTGGCATGTCTATTAAAACTTCTGGCATGTCTTAATAAAACTTGTGGTATGTCTTATTAAAACTTTTGGCATGTCCTACTAAAACTTGTGGCATGTCTTACTAAAACTTCTGGCATGTCTTACTAAAACTTCAAGCATGTCTTCCTAAAACTTCTGGCATGTCTTACTAAAACTTCTAGCATGTCTTATTGAAACTTCTGGCATGTCTTACTAAAACTACTCTCTTGTCTTTCAAAATACAAATTTCGTTAACTTGATCAAATTGTTGAAGTTCATAACATGTTTTCACGATAATTAAAATAATATTAAAAATTTTTTGACATATTATAAAACGATATGGAAGTGATTGTGAGGAATGCATTCTGCTTTGGGTAGCAAAAGGTGTCTTACTCAAAACATTCAACTAAATTTTCTTCTAATACTATATATATATATATATATATATATATATATATATATATATATATATATATATATATATATATATATATATATATATATATATATATATATATAGTATTAGAAGAAAATTTAGTTGAATGTTTAGAGTAAGACACCTTTTGCTACCCAAAGCAGAATGCATTCCTCACAATCACTTCCATATCGTTTTATAATATGTCAAAAAAATTTTAATATTATTTTAATTATCGTGAAAACATGTTATGAACTTCAACAATTTGATCAAGTTAACGAAATTTGTATTTTGAAAGACAAGAGAGTAGTTTTAGTAAGACATGCCAAAAAGTTTAAGTCGCTGAAAGTTATATATTTCCGTTGTTTGAAGCTACTGAACATATTTCGTAAATAAAAAATATTTTGTGTTTTCGACTGACATTTCACCGTAGATTTAAAAAGAATCTTTTATAAATAGAAGTAGAATCTGCAGAGTCATTACCTGAGACAAAATGGCAGAGTAAAATCCGTTTATAAAAGCATTTTGAATGTCACATCAATAAGGTTGCCTAATGTCACCTTGGCTGTCCACTATCAGTGGCCCTGTTGATAATCTTGCGAAAGAAATTTGTGCAAGACTTATGGATGAATAGATAGAGAACGTGGCAAAAAAAAAGAAAGGGAAAATTGGACTTGTGTAATGTGTGGTGGCGAATGTTACAGAGGGCGTGAGTGACATAGGCAGGGTGAGGTAGACTGGGTGACATAGGCAGGATGACGTAGACTGGGTGACATAGGCAGGATGACGTAGACTGGGTAACGCAGGCAGGGAGATTAGGTTAGATGACAGAGGCTCAGCGAGGTAGGTTGGGTGAGGTAGGCAAGGTGAGGTAGACTGGGTGATATAGGCAGGGTGATGTAGACCTCAACTCACGTGAGTTGCCGGTCGAATACCAAATTGAGGTTACAAATTGTTCCATACCGATAGGCAGACCAGGAAAGGAGGCGGAGTAGCAATCTATGTTAGGGATAATCTGAAGTGTGAAATAAATAAGGAAATAAAAACTGAGCGGAATACAGAAACAATTTGGTTGGAATTAAGCGACGGTAGGGAAAAATTAATCACAGGAGTAATATATAGACCTCCCAATCTTGATAGAGTCATTGAGCGACTTATCTGGGATGAAATGCGCAGGGCTTCCATACACAACAAAGTCTGTATAGTAGGCGACTTTAACCTTGGCCAAATAGATTGGACTGACCTTACGGTTAACTAAGAATTAGAGGATTTTCTCGAGACGATCCAGGACTGTTTCCTAAGTCAACATATAACCGAACCCACACGGGGTAATAATATACTCGATTTAGTTCTGTCGAACAGAGAAAACCTCATTAGAAATGTCGAGGTAGGAAACGAACTTAAAAACAGCGATCACAAAGAAATTTTCCAGTTAGATTTTCAGGGCAGACGTAAGGAAAATTCCACTGAAGTACCAGATTTCAGAAGGGCAAACTTTGACAGTTTAAAGAGGCAGCTGAGAGAGGGGGTGTCGCGCTTGGCCGTGAACCTGACAGATGACTCCGACCTAATAACGAGATCTGAGATTGCCGAGTTCCACGACAATTTAAATAATGAGTTACTTAATGCACAAAGGCAGAACATACCATACAAAAAACTCAGATCAGACAACAATGACCCTAAATGGATAAATAATTATTTAAAGAACATCATTGGCCAAAGGAAGGCTATAGGTAGAAGGATAAAGCGTGGCGAAATTTACCTCCAGGATTATTATAAGATATTGGCGAGTAGGGTTAAAACCGAGATAAGGAAAGCCAAGAGGAATAATGAGGTAAGGATAGCAAGGGAGGCGAAGACAAACCCCAAAGGATTCTACCAAATGTATCAAACTAAAACACGAGAAAAGATTGGACCAATACGGTGAGATACCGGCGAGCTCACTGATAACGACGGAGAAATGAGCAATAATTTGAATAAATATTTTTCAACAGTTTTCACCACTGAAAATTTAAACATGATACCCGAGGCACCGACTCTATTCAGAGATAGTGAAGAAAACAAATTAAGCGAGATAGTAGTGACTAGTAACGATGTTAGTAAGCAAATAGACAAACTAAAGCCTAATAAGTCACCTGGTCCCGATGAGATATTTGCCAGAGTATTAAAGGAATGTAAGGAAGAGCTTAGTATGCCCTTAGCAAAGTTGTTAAACATGTCCTTAAAAACAGGTGTAGTACCAGAATCCTGGAAGATAGCAAATGCAATACCGCCCAATCAGTATAACATCAATAGTAGGCAAAATACTGGAAGCAATTATTTCAAACTCTATACGAAATCACCTGGAGAAGCACCGATTGATCAATGATTCCCAGCATGTCTTCACAAGCGGACGTTCTTGTCTAACTAATCTATTAACATTCTTTTCATCAGTTTTCGAATCGGTGGACGAGGGGCACAATTATGATGTGGTATATCTCGACTTTAGCAAAGCCTTCGATAGAGTCCCCCACGAAAGACTATTTAGAAAGGTAGAAGCACATAGCATCAAAGGTAACATCCTTAAATGGATTAGGGCGTGGTTACAGGACAGGAAACAGAGAGTGAGCATTAACGGCACTTAGTCCCATTGGAGCAACGTCACAAGTGGAGTTCCCCAAGGCTCAGTACTTGGACCATTATTATTTATTATATATATAAACGACATAGATATCCGCATAGACAGCAACATAAGTAAATTTGCTGATGACATTAAAATAGGACGTGTTATTAAATCTGACGAGGACTCGGCAAAACTACAGGAAGATCAAAACAAATTTTTCGAAAGGTCTGAAAAATGGCAGATGACATTCAACGTGGACAAATGTAAAGTACTCAGTATAGGAGATGTAAACAGGGAAACCAGATACCAGATGAACAACGATGCCATAGAGAAATCCCACTGCGAGAGAGATTTAGGAGTAATGATAAGTAGGAACCTTAAGCCAAGTAAACAATGTGTTTTTGCTCGTAACAAGGCAAATATAGTACTTGGGTTCATACAAAGGAGTGTTAGTTACAAGACTAGCGAGGTCATCCTAAAACTATATCTTGCGCTTGTGAGACCACACCTGGATTATGCAGTTCAGTTCTGGTCGCCGTATTACAGAATTGGAAAGAATTCAGAGGAGAATGACAAGACTAATCCCGGGCATTAGGAACCTTGAGTATAGAGACAGGTTAAAGCATCTTAATTTGCACTCCTTTGAGAGACGTAGAGCGAGGGGCGACCTGATAGAGGTGTATAAGTGGAAGTCAGGGCTAAACAAAGGGGACATTACAAAGGTACTCAAACTATCCAACCAGGAGCAAACTCGTAACAATGGTTTTAAATTAGACAAATTTAGATTTAGGCGTGAAATAGGTAAACACTGGTTTGGAAACAGAGTAGTGGATGAATGGAACAAGTTACCAAATATCATCATTAACTCGAATACGCTGAATAGCTTCAAACATAGGTTGGATGCTTATATGAGCAATAGGGGTTGGGTGTAAACGGGACTGCCCAGTATGGGCCAATAGGCCCGCTGTAGTTTCCTCCATTCTTATGTTCTTATGTTCTTACGTAGGCAGAGAGATTAGGTCAGATGACAGAGGCTCAGTGAGATAGGTTGGGTGAGGTAGGCAGCGTGAGGTAGGCAGGGTGAGGTAGGCAGGATGAGGTAGACTGGGTGACGTAGGCAGGGTGAGGAAGGCTGAGTGACGTAGGCAGGAAGATTAGGTTAGATGACAGAGGCTCAGTGAGGTAGGTTGGGTGAGGTAGGTTGGGTGAGGTAGGCAGGGTGAGGTAGACAGGATGAGGTAGACTGGGTGACGTAGGCAAGGTGAGGTAGACAAAGTGAGAACCATCAAAATTCTCACCAGTCCACGAGGACCACCAAGTTCCTTACCAGTCCACAAGGACCACCAAGTTCTTTACCAGTCCACGAGGACCACCAGTTCCTTACCAATCCACGAGGACCACCAAGTTCTTTACCAGTCCACGAGGACCACCAGTTCCTTACCAGTCCACGAGGACCACCAAGTTCTTTACCAGTCCACGAGGACCACCAGTTCCTTACCAGTCCACGAGGACCACCAAGTTCTTTACCCGTCCACGAGGACCATCAAGTTCCTTACCAGTCCACAAAGACCACCAAGTTCCTTACCAGTCCACGAGAACCACCAAGTTCCTTACCAGTCCTCAAAGACCACCAAGTTCCTTACCAGTCCACGAGGACCACTAAGTTCCTTACCAGTTCTTGAAGACCACCAAGTTCCTTGCCATATTTATGATAGGACAAGTTTCTGGCACGACTGTAGAGTTTGACCCAAATAACATGAATCTGAAAGCGATCAACAATTATATTTCTCTGTGGATTAAATTTTCTTGTGTTATATGAAAGCTTTTGACAAGACTACTTCTGCCATTATAACTGAAGTGCACCATCAAACATACGATCAACAAAAGCCATACAAGATCATATAAAGTCAAAATATAAAAATGAAAACTGATTGTACCAGGAAAGTGATGTTAGTGTCAAATAAAAGTGTTTTCCCTCTTTCAGATAAGTAAGGCAGAGCAGGTGTCCCTTTAAGGAAGAATATTTTGAGCAACATCGTTTGCTAACGTTCCCAAGTCCAGTATCAAGACTGCAGCAGCTCAGTTCTGGAATACTGAATGCGTGACTTGCAGATTTCAATCATGAAAAGTATGCTGAATTTCAAACAATTACGTCCAAACAGGCCGTCGCTGTTGATCAGACTTGCAATTTCGATTTGTCCAAACACAAGATAATGAAATTTTTTCGCTAACAAAATAAGGTGCAGCGATTACAGTCAATGAATCCTGCAGCTGAACTCTGGATCGACTTTAGCGTTGGAAAGAATCTTCTTCGACTACTGCATGTTATGGATCTCGTGAAGAGCTTTAGCCCAGGGAAGTGCACTGGTTTAGTGATGGCCCCTGTCCTCTCAGGATGTGTTACCACTACTGTTTTGAATATGATGATCAAACACGTTTAATTAGCGAACTGGAAGAAAAATTCTGCAGTGACGGTAGTGGCAGTAAAGACTTCCCAGGTCCTTCCAATCCTTAAAGGAGGATGAACTGGAGATGATTGTGGTTTTCATCTGTTGCCTGTACGACTCGAAATCGACTACAGTACTGCCAGAGTCAACGTTCTTCATAAGAAAATATTCAAACATTGGACCTGAATGTCGAACATGTTCCACCCACTGAGGACGCTCCCTGTCAGTTTTAATCTGCGACACAAGTTATCTGTTCATAATTGTATAAATTCATCCTGAACAATGTGTTTTGTGAATATGTTCAGCTCTAATCTCAACATGCAGAACTTTACATGATTTCTGGAGACATTATACCTCGTCTGAATGAACTGATTGGACGATATTGATTTTCTCAATTTACAACGTATGTTACAACATAAAAGACGTAGCGAAACAATCCAGTTGTAACTCCCCCACCCCATGATCTAATTTAACTCATTGACTGGCCGATACAACTTTGGCCGAAATAAAACGCAACATTAATCTTCCTAGTACTGTGCAATAATAAAGTGTGATCAAAGAGAGAACAACATATTACACTTAGGTCAATCAATATTACACACATTCAAACCACCAAAAACAGGAACATTGTTACTGCCTCGCCTTAACCAGTTTATCTCTTCGAGGAGTTACTGTTGACAAGGCAACTTGAATGTCGCCATCACCTTTCAGGTAGTTCCTGGCCTTCTTCATTGCTACCAGGTGCTGATAACTTGGGCTCACAGATATACGTTGTGACGAAAGTAACGACCACTTGGAAGGCGCGCTGAATGAGAAGTGGGAATGAGTCTGTCAGTTTCTTTCAAAAATTCACTCACACTCTGACAAATTCGTTCAGACCAGAGGAGTTTTGAAGGTCAGTCAGCTCTTCTTTCGCTAGGTCGTCATCATTAATCTCCATCAGATCAGTGGTGAACGGCCTTAATATACAGCACAGCTTTCTGTAGGACTCATGTCTGTTGGAAAGTAGCCAGCGAAATGATTTTATAATGTTCCAGATGTGCAGACGTCTTCAGTGATCTCAGGTAAAAGTTCAGGCTCTGCGCTGATTATCTCATCTATGCTGGGAAAATTTGCAGTTACCTTGGCGAACTCGTCGCGCCCTGAGTCCAGGTTGGTTTGGAATGCCACCAATTTTTCGCTTGTTCCGTCATTTGGTACTGATTTGGCCTGCATTTTCTCGTTGAGTTATTTGAGTTACTCATAAATATCCAAAAGGTATCCTAAAGAGGAAATGAGCACTGAGTTACCAAAGTTATCACAAAACTTTGATCCTCGACCACGGAGAACAGTGGGGAGTTCGAACACTCTGTCCAGAACATCCCCACGGGAAAGCCACCTCATCACATAAGCCTTTGAACAAGCGGATTCAACGCTCCGGGGCAAAGGAAATTGAAAACCTCTGTAAATTTCTGCAAAACCGGCTGCAGATTCTCAGGAAGGGCCTTCGCAGCCAACATAGGGAGCCCTTTGCTTTATAAGCGCAGTACAGTAAAACTTGACTTACAGTAACTCCTATAATGGCTGGGGCTCCATCAGTACTAATTGCCCCAGTGACGTCCCAAGTGAGAGTGTTTCTTTCAAAGAAGTAGTCTATTTTTGTGTAAAGTCAATCGCCTTCGTGATCATACCGGGTTGTTGTTGTTTTTAAGCACTTGGCATTTCTGCAAATTTTCCCGGTGAAAGGTTTAAAAATTGCACTACTTTGGAACTGGTATTTACCCCTAGCCACGGGATTGTTTACCTCTCACGGGTTAATTACCCCCGGTAAAGAATCGCTGCCCTACTTGACCATTATACGTCAAATAGTTGAGTTCGGTCAATAGCAGGGACGATTTGTCTTCGCAAGAGCCTTCCCTGAACACAATGAACTCCGTTTTAGGATCAAAAATGAAGAAGACGGATTCTGTGGACGTTATTCGTGAGTCATTGTCCACAGTGGATGTTGTTTTAGCCATAGAGAAATCTGATTTTTGGGCCACATTCGAATTTGTCTTTCTTGGGCCTAAACCTATAGCACCCTGTCGGAAAAGTTACATCCTTTTGGAATGCTCACTACTCTCTGTGTGAGTTCTGTGGTGAGGGCAGGCGGTTGGTACAGGTGTAGGTCATCTTGGCCTGCCTTAAGTCATCGACACCACACCCTCGCCTCACGCCCATCATCGTGAAGGAAATGATCTGACTGGTGAGGGCGTCAGTGACCTGCAACACGCACCCTGATAACACACAAGCCACCTGACAGCTGTGGGATAAGGCCGAGGCGTGGCACGCGACGCTCCCAGCGCCATTATGCATTCTCTTGATTACCGCGGACCACACCCACGTCCGTCCCTTCTCTCTCTCTCGTCGACTTGCCAGTTTAATAAAAAGTAATATAGAGTAACGCCATGTGTCATTGTCACGTGATTTGTGTTAAATTACAAATGAAACAAATTTGTTTAACTTAAATACGGCTGACGTTCATGCTCCTTGAATGTTAATTGTGAATTATTATAAAAATAATTATCATATATATATATATATATATATATATATATATATATATATATATATATCTTGATAAATCACACGGGAAAATGGAAAGAACGGAGAACCTTAGCTTTCGTCTTTATTCAAGATGTCTTGGATAAAGACGAAAGCTAAGGTACTCCGTTGTTTCCATTTTCCCGTGTGATTTATCAAGATTTATCTTATCCACGTTTTCATTGTGGATTTACATGAAATATATATATATATATATATATATATATATATATATATATATATATATATATATATATATATATATATATATATATTTCATGTAGATCCACCTGACCTGGTTAGTCACGTCACCCCCCTTCTCTTAAGCTCCTCTACGTGTGTGTTGGTGTGGGGATTAGTGGATGACATCATTATGACCTGACCTCATGTTTTTAAGGTCACCCTGTATATTTAAGCCTCTCTCTGTCCATGTAATCCAGTTGCCTCTGAAGATATCTTGAATAAAGACGAAAGCTGAAGTGCTCCGTTTTTTCCCTTTTCCGGTGTGTTTTTATCAGGATATATATATATATATATATATATATATATATATATATATATATATATATATATATATATATATATATATATCTTGATAAAATCACACGGGAAAATGGAAACAACGGAGTATATATATATATATATATATATATATATATATATATATATATATATATATATATATATATATATATATATATATATATATATATAGATATAGATATATATAGATACATATAGATATATATATATATATATAGATATAGATATATATATATATATATATATATATATATATATATATAGATATATATAGATATATATAGATATATATAGATATATATAGATATATAAGTAGATATATATATATATATATATATATATATATATATATATATATATATATGTGTATATATATATATATATATATATATATATATATATATATATATATATATATATATATATATATATATATATATATGCAAGTAAATCACTGTAGGTGCGCGTGATCTAGGTATATGCTGATAACCACAAGGAAAGAAGAAAACACGAAGTTCCCAAGCGCTTTCGTGTAATTAACATCTTCAGGGGTGAGTACAGACTAGTCTGTATATATATATATATATATATATATATATATATATATATATATATATATATATATATATATATATATATATATATATATATATATAGTAGATAATGACGAAAATTACGATGTTATTTACTTAGACTTTAGCAAAGCATTTGACAGAGTACCGCATCGGAAGCTTCTGAGAAAAATTAAGGCTCATGGTGTCGAGGGGAAAGTTTTAAATTGGATAAAATCATGGCTCACCGATAGAACGCAGAGGTTCAGCGTAGATGGTGTTAAATCTGAGTAGGGCCGTGTAACCAGTGGGGTTCCCCAGGGGTCAGTACTAGGCCCACTCTTGTTCATAATCTACATAATCGATTTAGATACTGGGATCAGCAGTGACATAAGCAAGTTTGCGGATGACACCAAAATGGGGCGGCAAATTAATTCAGGGCAGGATGCAAATGCATTACAGGAGGATCTAAATAAACTGCAGGGGTGGTCTGAAAAATGGCAAATGAAATTCAACACCAGCAAGTGCAGCGTACTTAATATTGGAAGAACAAATACTTATAATGTATACAGCCTTAACAACATCAACCTAGAGAAGTCGACTTGTGAAAGAGACCAAGGGGTACTTGTAAGCCCGGACCTACGGACTAGAAAACAGTGCGTTAATGTTCGAAATAAGGCAAACAGAGTATTGGGTTTTATATCTAGAAGTGTAAGTAACAAGAGTGCAGAGGTCTTATTGCAACTATATCTTGCGCTAGTCAGGCCGCACCTCGATTATGCGGTCCAGTTCTGGTGCCCCTATTATAAAATGGATATAAATTCGCTAGAGTCGGTGCAACGAAGAATGACAAAAATGATTCCGGGACTTAGAAACCTTCCATATCAGGATAGGCTAAAGAAACTTAACTTGCATTCCCTAGAAAGACGAAGAGTGCGGGGAGATATGATAGAAGTATTTAAGTGGGTGAAAGGAATCAATAAAGGGGATATAGATAAAGTTCTTATAATATCCGAGCAGGATAGGACTCGGAGCAACGGATTCAAGTTGGATAAGTTTAGGTTTAGGAGGGAGATAGGAAGAAACTGGTTCACAAATAGGGTGGTGGACGAGTGGAACAAGCTTAGCAACTTTGTAGTAAGTGCGGGAACTCTGGAAAGTTTCAAAAGGAGGCTAGATAGATTCATGGACGATAGAGAGTGGTAGTAACTCTCGACAGGAGCTGCCATGCACACTGCACAGGCCAACCGGCCTATTGCAGACTCCTTATTTTCTGATGTTCTTATGTTCTTATATATATATATATATATATATATATATATATATATATATATATATATATATATATATATATATTTTTTTTTTTTTTTTTTTCATGTAGATCCACAATAAAAACGTGGATAAGATAAATCTTGATAAAATCACACAAGGAAAAGGGAAGCAATGTTTCCCTTTTCCCTGTGTGATTTTATCAATATATATATATATATATATATATATATATATATATATATATATATATATATATATATATATATATATAATAACATAAGAATCTAAAAGATTATATATAAGAGAAAGATAATAATCATACAACTTGCTTGGGTTGTATCAGTTGCCTTACAACTGTAAGGATCATGTTTATTGTCTCCATAATAATCTTGCATATTTCTGTAATTTACGCCTCGTTTTCTTAGCGTGTATCACACTCATGTTATTACACATGTTATTTCAAGAAGGTTCATTGAAAATCTCGTAGATGAATTTATCATTTTATCTCTTTTTATTTGTGAATTTTTAGCTTTTTTTGCAACTTTTTATAGTCGCGATGGTGATTATGTATTAGCTATAATAGTTAACGGTGTGTATCACTTGTTTATTTGGTGGCCCCTATAACTGTGTCTGTATAATCAATAGCTGATGCGTTAGTCCCTCTAACTTGGGAGGCCGGAATACATATTATATTTGTAATGGTTTCTGTAATGCCCACTCAGAATCAGAGGATTTTCTCGAGACGATCCAGGACTGTTTCCTAAGTCAACATATAACCGAACCCACACGGGGGAATAATATACTCGATTTAGTTCTGTCGAACAGAGAAAACCTCATTAGCAATGTCGAGGTAGGGAACGAACTTGCAAACAGCGATCACAAAGAAATTCGATTCCAGTTAGATTTTCAGGGCAGACGTAAGGAAAATTCCACTTAAGTACCAGATTTCAGAAGGGCAAACTTTGACAGTTTAAAGAGGCAGCTGAGAGAGGGGGTGTCGCGCTTGGCCGTGAACCTGACAGATGACACGGACCTGATAACGAGATCTGAGATTGCCAAGTTCCACGACAATTTAAATAATGAGTTACTTAATGCACAAAGGCAGAACATACCATACAAAAAACTCAGATCAGACAACAATGACCCTAAATGGATAAATAATTATTTAAAGAACATCATTGGCCAAAGGAAGGCTATAGGTAGAAGGATAAATCGTGGCGAAATTCACCTCCGGGACTATTATAGGGTATTGGCGAGTAGGGTTAAAACCGAGATAAGGAAAGCAAAGAGGAATAATGAGGTAAGGATAGCAAGGGAGGCGAAAACAAACCCCAAAGGATTCTACCAAATGTATCAAACTAAAACACGAGAAAAGATTGGACCAATACGGTCAGACTCCGGCTAGCTCACTGATAACGACGGAGAATTGAGCAATAATTTGAATAAATATTTTTCAACAGTTTTCTCCACCGAAAATTTAAACATGATACCCGAGGCACCGACCCTATTCAGAGATAGTGAAGAAAACAAATTAAGTGAGATAGTAGTGACTAGTAACGATGTTAGTAAGCAAATAGACAATCTAAAGCCTAATAAGTCACCGGGTCCCGATGAGATATTTGCCAGAGTATTAAAGGAATGCAAGAAAGAGCTTAGTATGCCCTTAGCAAAGTTGTTTAACATGTCCTTAAAAACAGGTGTAGTACCAGAATCCTGGAGGATAGCGAATGTAATACCGATTTTCAAGAAGGGGGATAGATCATTATACTCTAACTACCGCCCAATCAGTCTAACATCAATAGTAGGCAAATTACTGGAAGCAATCATTTCAAACTCTATTCGAAATCACCTGAAGAAGCACAGAATGATCAATGATTCCCAGCATGGCTTCACAAGCGGACGTTCTTGCCTAACCAATCTATTAACATTCTTTTCAGCAGTTTTCGAATCGGTGGACGAGGGGCACAATTATGTTGTGGTATATCTCGACTTTAGCAAAGCCTTCGACAGAGTCCCCCACGAAAGACTAATTAGAAAGGTAGAAGCTCATGGCATCAAAGGTGACATCCTTAAATGGATTAGGGCGTGGTTACAGGACAGGAAACAGCGAGTGAGCAATAACAGCACTAAGTCCCATTGGAGCAACGTCACAAGTGGAGTTCCCCAAGGCTCAGTACTTGGACCATTATTATTTATTATATACATAAACGACATAGATATCGGCAAAGACAGTAACATAAGTAAATTTGCTGATGACACTAAAATAGGACGTGTTATTAAATCTGACGAGGAGTCGGCAAAACTACAGGAAGATCTAAACAAATTTTTCGAATGATCTGAAAAATGGCAGATGAAATTCAACATCGACAAATGTAAAGTACTTAGTATAAGAGATGTAAACAGGGAAACCAGATACCAGATGAACAACGATGCCATAGAGAAATCCGACTGCGAGAGAGATTTAGGAGTAATGATAAGTAGGAACCTTAAGCCAAGTAAACAATGTGGTTTTTGCTCGTAACAAGGCTAATAAAGTACTTGGGTTCATACAAAGGAGTGTTAGTTACAGGACTAGCGAGGTCATCCTAAAACTGTATCTTGCTCTTGTGAGACCACACCTGGATTACGCAGTTCAGTTCTGGTCACCGTATTACAGAATGGATATAGAATCCTTGGAAAGAATTCAGAGGAGAATGACAAGACTAATCCAGGGCATTAGGAACCTTGAGTATAGAGACAGGTTAAAGCAACTTAATTTGCACTCCCTCGAGAGACGTAGAGCGAGGGGCGACCTGATAGAGGTGTACAAGTGGAAGGCAGGGCTAAACAAAGGGGATCATTACAAAGGTACTCAAACTATCCAACCAGGAGCGAACTCGTAACAATGGTTTTAAATTAGACAAATTTAGATTTAGGCGTGAAATAGGTAAACACTGGTTTGGAAACAGAGTAGTGGATGAATGGAACAAGTTACCAAATATCATCATTAACTCGAATAAGCTGAATAGCTTCAAACATAGGTTGGATGCTTATATGAGCAATAGGGGTTGGGTGTAAACGGGACTGCCCAGTATGGGCCAATAGGCCCGCTGCAGTTTCCTCCATTCTTATGTTCTTATGTTCTTATTTACAGGTCCATTCCCGTACTCATCTCAGGTATGCCTCTCACATCTTCAGTGAAGGAAATTTTATCATTAAACTTTTGAGAATTCCAGCAATGATTTGTCTCCGGCAGGCACCTATCTATATTGTCACTATACACCAACAGTGCTTAACACATGTTACACGTCATTGGTGTACTGTACCTGAACAGCATGTGACGACTGCAGATGTAGCCAACAAATGATGTAAGAGACAGATGTGTTTCTCCCTGTGTCCGCGAGTGAGGGACAGTTGAGGACTACTCCCATGCCTCATATTATAGGCCTATCTTGAACAAGCACTATAAAAGCTGCCTCAGCGTTCCTTGAATTCCTTCACCTTGGTGGACCTCCCCCACCGCTATTCACCCCCTACACTACCCATCTGCCTCACCTGGCCTTCCTCATCGCCCATCACCCGATACCACCAATCTGCCTCACCTGGTCACCTTCACCGCTTTTCACCTTACACCGCCCATCTACCTCACCTCTCTCGTACTTTTACTTCTGATGATATAAATAAAGTGTGCCTTCCTAACAGCACGACCCAATATGTTCCCTCCTCGCTAATAAGATTAAACATTGTCATTAAGGTAGCCATAATCAAGCTCACACTCTCTGTTCGCACGTTACATTTTGACATTAAAGGTTCTTCTTGACAAAGGATAACTCTGTCGAAAAACATTTAGTGCTGCAATAAAGTGTTAAGAAATGCTGCGATTCGGCTTATAGTATAGGCACTTAGTATAAATATGTGTTAATTTTTGACACCATACAACATTTTAAACCTTGGAACTTGTAGATTAAGAAAATACATGGTGTCATTTTTCTGGTGGGATTTAAGGTCGTATTTGTCTAGAGAAGTAAGCTAGGAAAAAAAATCGTTCGAGGGGCATGACGCACTGAGTGTTTAAGGTGAAAAAAGATCAAATACGACATGTGGGTTTTCAAATTAAGTTCATTACATAAAATATCAATATCATAAAGATTACAAAAGAGCAAAGCACCATGAGCTCTCTTCAGTTATCGTCAGCCGTCAATATGCTGATGTGCAGAAGCTGCACAATGTCATTGCTGACTGTAATCCATTTTGTCAGGAAAAATGATGCCCTTTTAAACTTTATAAATGGAGCTGTAATGCCAGAAAATGTCAAGCATAATATTCTAGGTGCATATGAATGTGGAAGACAAAGTTACGAAAATTTAGTTAAGCAACGCATTGTTGGTCCAGTAAGCATCTGGGTAAAGATGTCCAAGGTTAATCTTCTGTCATGGAAAGCAGCAAATAAGATTTCAACCATCAAATTACATTCACAAGTTATGGAACTTAAGCAGGACAGAGATTTGTTTGCTAGACTGCTGATCATCGCAAGATCCCATAATGAACTCAGTCTACAAAAGGCGATTGGCATGTATGATTTCACTTGTCTGCCAAGATCTCTCTTCTCCCCAGATGGGTCTGTCCTTGTTTGCCAAGACAAAAAGCAAGCTCATGGGTCTCCTTGAAGCAGCTCCTCCAAAAAATGAAGAGTCTACTGATGTTCAAAGCATCGCAGATCCACAAAAGGAACCATGTCAAAGGACTCTCATCATCGATGGCATGGCATTAGTTCACGAAATGTCAACTCTGTCGAAAAATGTGCAGATATTGCAAACCACTTCATCAAAACATTATCATCTAGGGCAACAAATTATCCTGCTTTGTACCTTGTCTTTGATCGCTTTGACGTAGGCCACTCGCTAAAACAAAGAAAAAGAAACCGACGCTATGGCAAGGAAGCAAATGCATACAGCTATGAAATCACAGATTCAACACAGATTAAAGTCTCACTCAAGAAGTTACTCAGTAACGACAGGACAAACTCATCTAAGAAACAACGTATTGCTTCTGTTCCACTTACGCAAAACCTCATTTGTAACATCAACAAACAACGGTGTTCAGTCAAATGGTGAAAATGTTGAACAGTTGAAAGTAACCATGAGGAAGCAGATGCTCTGTTCATCATTCATGTCATATATGCATCACAGAAAGGCAGCACTGTACATATCATGTCATCAGACACTGATGTGTTTGTTCTGGGCATATTAAAGCAGCCTCAACTTTGATAAAATGCAAGTATGATAACAGGAACTGGTGAGCGACGACACATTTTTTCTCTCAAATCCATATATGATGCTATTGGGCCAGACATTGCAGAGAGCCTTCCAGGTTTCCAGGCCTTCACAGGATCTGACTGCACAGGAAAATTTGCTGGCAAAAGAAAGAAAACATGTTGGAGCACTTTGATGAAATCTAACACAAAGGTCCTAAATGCATTCAAGATGCTGAGTAGACCAAATGCCCTTACTGCAGACATATATATATATATTGGTCTAGAGGAATTTGTATGTAAGCTCTACTGTCCACGAATGACTTTCACTGAACTGTCAAAACTTAGATGGCATTTCATCAAGAAAACGCAAGCAAAGGCTGAAAATTTAACACCGACTGCAGCAACTCTAAAGTATTGTATATTGAGAGCAAGGTATTAAGCCCTTCCGTAGTCTTGTGATGCAGACAATGAAATGCTTTCACTATTAGAGCATGGCTGGAAGATTGATAATGACTGTTTCATACCGATAATATCAGACCTGCCACCAGCTCCAGAAGCTATCACAGAGCTTGTTAAGTGTGGATGTGGCGTCAGCAAATGTGGATCATTGTCATGTTCATGCAGGAAGAAAAACATAACATGCACCGAGATGTGTAACTGTTAAGCAGATGATGAGAAATGACTAAACAAGGTGGAGGAATTTACACAGAAGAGTCTGATGACGAGGATTGAAGCAATGTCGTAAATAATAGCTAGTGACGTATACATATCATGTAATATAATAATATAAACTAATAATAAATATAAAATGGATGTTCTAAGCTTTTCGGATAATGGTATTATGTACAGTGTATATGTTTAATTTTAGTATTTGTCTTAAGCAACCATTTCTAGTTAGTGCATTATCTTCTTTCCAGAGACAGGATGGCATATAATATATGAGCAGCCATGTTTGTAACACACTTAAAATATTATACCAGCATTCAGTATACAGGATATTAAGTTAAATTGTGATCATATAATACTACATTTCCATATGTTATTAGTCATGTTTTAATTACTTAGGACTTAATGGTAATACGTTTGTGGTTGATTACGCCGCTCTTTGATAAATTTTCTTTGATGGCATACAATTTATAATAAATCGTTCAGAAAAATGACACCATAGTTTTTCTTAATCTACAGGTAATAAGGATGAATATGATGTATGGTGTCAAAAATTAATATGAAATTATTACTGCCTGGGAAGATATTGGAAGCATAATGTGTTGTCTAATGGTAGACCCTGCTGCTATATGGCATCACGAAAATTGTGACCAAGTCCCAGGTTGCTGATCTGAATTTCTGCTTCATTCACACACAATTTCAAGTTCTCAATTGTTTCTCTTACTTTGACAACACAACATACATATACTGTTTCTCACTATTGATTTTTTCATTTTTTCATTTCTTTTTGGTTCTTTATTGTTATCATTATTATTAGTAGTAGTAGTTTTGTTGTTATTATTATTGTTATCATTATTATTTCATTTTTAATTTTGTATTTTGTATTATAAATTGTATTTAATATTAATTATTATTATTATTATTACATTTTCTCCCCCCAGGCCCTGATGTAGGTCAGTGACCTGTGCCCGGGTGGGCTAATCCCGCAAAAAAAAAAAAAATCATACTTCTCTCTCACTCACCACACTAACACACTACTCTCTCACTCACCACACTAACACACTACTCTCTCACTCACCGCACTAACACACTACTCTCTCACTCACCACACTAACACACTACTCTCTCACTCACCACACTAACACACTACTCTCTCCCTCACCACACTACTCTCTCACTCACCACACTAACACACTACTCTCTCACTCACCGCACTAACACACTACTCTCTCACTCACCACACTAAAACACTACTCTCTCACTCACCACACTAACACACTACGCTCTCACTCACCAAACTAACACACTACTCTATTACTCACCACACCAACACACTACTCTTTCACTCACCACACTAACATACTACTCTCTCACTCACCACACTAAAACACTACAATCTCACTCACAACACTAACACACTACTCTCTCACTCACAACACTAACACACTACTCTCTCACTCACCACACTAACACACTACTCTCTCACTCACAACATTAACACATTACTCTCTCACTCACAACACTAATACACTACTCTCTCACTCACCACACTAACACACTACTCTCTCACTCACAACACTAACAAACTACTCTCTCACTCACCACACTAGCACACTACTCTATCACTCACCACACTACTCACTCACTCACCACACTAACACACTACTCTCTCACTCACCACACTATCACACTGCTCTCTCACTCACCACACTAGCACACTACTCTCTCACTCACCACACTACTCTCTCACTCACCACACTAACACACTACTCTCTCACTCACCACACTAACAAACTACTCTCTCCCTCACCACACTACTCTCTCACTCACAACACTAACGCACTGCTCTCTCACTCACCACACTAACACACTACTCTCTCACTCACCACACTAACACACTACTCTCTCACTCACCACACTAACACACTACTCTCTCACTCACCACACTAACACACTACTCTCTCACTCACCACACTAACAAACTACTCTCTCACTCACCACACTACTCTCTCACTCACCACACTAACACACTACTCTCTCACTCACCACACTAACACACTACTCTCTCACTCACCACACTACTCTCTCACTCACCACACTAACACACTACTCTCCTACTCACCACACTAACAAACTACTCTCTCACTCACCACCCTACTCTCTCACTCACAACACTAACACACTACTCTCTCACTCACCACACTACTCTCTCACACACCACACTAACACACTACTCTCTCACTCACCACACTAACAAACTACTCTCTCCCTCACCACACTACTCTCTCACTCACCACACTAACGCACTGCTCTCTCACTCACCACACTAACAAACTACTCTCTCACTCACCACACTAACACACTACTCTCTCACTCACCACACTAACACACCACTCTCTCACTCACCACACTAACACACTACTCTCTCACTCACCACACTAACACACTACTCTCTCACTCACCACACTAACACACTACTCTCGCAGTCACCACAAAAAACACTACTCTCTCACTCACCACACTAACACACTACGCTCTCACTCACCACACTCACACACTACTCTATTACTCACCACACTAACACACTACTCTTTCACTCACCACACTAACATACTACTCTCTCACTCGCCACACTAAAACACTACAATCTCACTCACAACACTAACACACTACTCTCTCACTCACAACACTAACACACTACTCTCTCACTCACCACACTAACACACTACTCTCTCACTCACAACACTAACACACTACTCTCTCACTCAAAACATTAACACATTACTCTCTCACTCACAACACTAACACACTACTCTCTCACTCACCACACTAACACACTACTCTCTCACACACCACACTAACACACTACTCTCTCACTCACCACACTAACAAACTACTCTCTCCCTCACCACACTACTCTCTCACTCACCACACTAACGCACTGCTCTCACTCACCACACTAACAAACTACTCTCTCACTCATCACACTACTCTCTCACTCACCACCCAAAACACTACTCTCTCACTCACCACACTAACACACTACTCTCTCACTCACCACACTAACACACTACTCTCTCACTCACCACACTAAAACACTACTCTCTCACTCACCACACTAACACACTACGCTCTCACTCACCACACTAACACACTACTCTATTACTCACCACACTAACACACTACTCTTTCACTCACCACACTAACATACTACTCTCTCACTCGCCACACTAAAACACTACAATCTCACTCACAACACAAACACACTACTCTCTCACTCACAACACTAACACACTACTCTCTCACTCACCACACTAACACACTACTCTCGCACTCACAACACTAACACACTACTCTCTCACTCACAACATTAACACATTACTCTCACTCACAACACTAACACACTACTCTCTCACTCACAACACTAACGCACTACTCTCTCACTCACCACACTAGCACACTACTCTCTCACTCACCACACTACTCACTCACTCACCACACTAACCCACTACTCTCTCACTCACCACACTAGCACACTACTCTCTCACTCACCACACTACTCTCTCACTCACCACACTAACACACTACTCTCTCACTCACCACACTAACAAACTACTCTCTCACTCACCACACTACTCTCTCACTCACCACACTAACACACTACTCTCTCACTCACCACACTAACAATCTACTCTCTCACTCACCACACTACTCTCTCACTCACCACTTTAACACACTACTCTCTCACTATCCACACTAACACACTACTCTCTCACTCACCACACTAACAAACTACTCTCTCCCTCACCACACTACTCTCTCACTCACAACACTAACGCACTGCTCTCTCACTCACCACACTAACAAACTACTCTCTCACTCACCACACTAACACACTACTCTCTCACTCACCACACTAACACACTACTCTCTCACTCACCACACTAACAAACTACTCTCTCACTCACCACACTACTCTCTCACTCACCACACTAACACACTACTCTCTCACTCACCACACTAACACACTACTCTCTCACTCACCACACACTACTCTCTCACTCACCACACTAACACACTACTCTCCTACTCACCACACTAACAAACTACTCTCTCACTCACCACCCTACTCTCTCACTCACAACACTAACACACTACTCTCTCACTCACCACACTACTCTCTCACACACCACACTAACACACTACTCTCTCACTCACCACACTAACAAACTACTCTCTCCCTCACCACACTACTCTCTCACTCACCACACTAACGCACTGCTCTCTCACTCACCACACTAACAAACTACTCTCTCACTCACCACACTACTCTCTCACTCACTACACTAACACACTACTCTCTCACTCACCACACTAACACACCACTCTCTCACTCACCACACTAACACACTACTCTCTCACTCACCACACTAACACACTACTCTCTCACTCACCACACTAACACACTACTCTCTCACTCACCACACTAAAACACTACTCTCTCACTCACCACACTAACACACTACGCTCTCACTCACCACACTCACACACTACTCTATTACTCACCACACTAACAAACTACTCTTTCACTCACCACACTAACAAACTACTCTCTCACTCGCCACACTAAAACACTACAATCTCACTCACAACACTAACACACTACTCTCTCACTCACAACACTAACACACTACTCTCTCACTCACCACACTAACACACTACTCTCTCACTCACAACACTAACACACTACTCTCTCACTCACAACATAACACACTACTCTCTCACTCACAACACTAACACACTACTCTCTCACTCACCACACTAACACACTACTCTCTCACTCACCACACTAACACACTACTCTCTCACTCACCACACTAACACACTACTCTCTCACTCACCACACTAACACACTACTCTCTCACTCACAACACACTACTCTCTCACTCACCACACTAACACACTACTCTCTCACTCACCACACTAACACACTACTCTCTCACTCACCACACTAACACACTACTCTCTCACCACACCACACTACTCTCTCACTCACCACACTAACACACTACTCTCTCACTCACCACACTAACAAACTACTCTCTCCCTCACCACACTACTCTCTCACTCACAACACTAACGCACTGCTCTCTCACTCACCACACTAACACACTACTCTCTCACTCACCACACTAACACACTACTCTCTCACTCACCACACTAACACACTACTCTCTCACTCACCACACTAACACACTACTCTCTCACTCACCACACTAACAACTACTCTCTCACTCACACTAACACACTACTCTCTCACTCACCACACTAACACACTACTCTCTCACTCACCACACTAACACACTACTCTCTCACTCACCACACTACTCTCTCACTCACCACACTAACACACTACTCTCCTACTCACCACACTAACAAACTACTCTCTCACTCACCACCCTACTCTCTCACTCACAACACTAACACACTACTCTCTCACTCACCACACTACTCTCTCACACACCACACTAACACACTACTCTCTCACTCACCACACTAACAAACTACTCTCTCCCTCACCACACTACTCTCTCACTCACCACACTAACGCACTGCTCTCTCACTCACCACACTAACAAACTACTCTCTCACTCACCACACTAACACACTACTCTCTCACTCACCACACTAACACACCACTCTCTCACTCACCACACTAACACACTACTCTCTCACTCACCACACTAACACACTACTCTCTCACTCACCACACTAACACACTACTCTCGCAGTCACCACACTAAAACACTACTCTCTCACTCACCACACTAACACACTACGCTCTCACTCACCACACTCACACACTACTCTATTACTCACCACACTAACAAACTACTCTTTCACTCACCACACTAACAAACTACTCTCTCACTCGCCACACTAAAACACTACAATCTCACTCACAACACTAACACACTACTCTCTCACTCACAACACTAACACACTACTCTCTCACTCACCACACTAACACACTACTCTCTCACTCACAACACTAACACACTACTCTCTCACTCAAAACATTAACACATTACTCTCTCACTCACAACACTAACACACTACTCTCTCACTCACCACACTAACACACTACTCTCTCACACACCACACTAACACACTACTCTCTCACTCACCACACTAACAAACTACTCTCTCCCTCACCACACTACTCTCTCACTCACCACACTAACGCACTGCTCTCACTCACCACACTAACAAACTACTCTCTCACTCATCACACTACTCTCTCACTCACCACACTAACACACTACTCTCTCACTCACCACACTAACACACTACTCTCTCACTCACCACACTAACACACTACTCTCTCACTCACCACACTAAAACACTACTCTCTCACTCACCACACTAACACACTACGCTCTCACTCACCACACTAACACACTACTCTATTACTCACCACACTAACACACTACTCTTTCACTCACCACACTAACATACTACTCTCTCACTCGCCACACTAAAACACTACAATCTCACTCACAACACTAACACACTACTCTCTCACTCACAACACTAACACACTACTCTCTCACTCACCACACTAACACACTACTCTCGCACTCACAACACTAACACACTACTCTCTCACTCACAACATTAACACATTACTCTCTCACTCACAACACTAACACACTACTCTCTCACTCACAACACTAACGCACTACTCTCTCACTCACCACACTAGCACACTACTCTCTCACTCACCACACTACTCACTCACTCACCACACTAACCCACTACTCTCTCACTCACCACACTATCACACTACTCTCTCACTCACCACACTAGCACACTACTCTCTCACTCACCACACTACTCTCTCACTCACCACACTAACACACTACTCTCTCACTCACCACACTAACAAACTACTCTCTCACTCACCACACTACTCTCTCACTCACCACACTAACACACTACTCTCTCACTCACCACACTAACACACTACTCTCTCACTCACCACACTAACAACTACTCTCTCACTCACCACACTACTCTCTCACTCACCACTTTAACACACTACTCTCTCACTCACCACACTAACACACTACTCTCTCACTCACCACACTAACAAACTACTCTCTCCCTCACCACACTACTCTCTCACTCACAACACTAACGCACTGCTCTCTCACTCACCACACTAACAAACTACTCTCTCACTCACCACACTAACACACTACTCTCTCACTCACCACACTAACACACTACTCTCTCACTCACCACACTAACAAACTACTCTCTCACTCACCACACTACTCTCTCACTCACCACACTAACACACTACTCTCTCACTCACCACACTACTCTCTCACTCACCACACTAACACACTACTCTCTCACTCACCACACTAACAAACTACTCTCTCACTCACCACCCTACTCTCTCACTCACAACACTAACACACTACTCTCTCACTCACCACACTACTCTCTCACACACCACACTAACACACTACTCTCTCACTCACCACACTAACAAACTACTCTCTCCCTCACCACACTACTCTCTCACTCACCACACTAACGCACTGCTCTCTCACTCACCACACTAACAAACTACTCTCTCACTCACCACACTACTCTCTCACTCACCACACTAACACACTACTCTCTCACTCACCACACTAACACACTACTCTCTCACTCACCACACTAACACACTACTCTCTCACTCACCACACTAACACACTACTCTCTCACTCACCACACTAACACACTACTCTCTCACTCACCACACTAACACACTACTCTCTCACTCACCACACTAACACACTACTCTCTCACTCACCACACTAACACACTACTCTCTCACTCACCACACTAACACACTACTCTCTCACTCACCACACTAACAATCTACTCTCTCACTCACCACACTAACACACTACAATCTCACTCACAACACTAACACACTACTCTCTCACTCACAACACTAACACACTACTCTCTCACTCACCACACTAACACACTACTCTCTCACTCACCACACTAACACACTACTCTCTCACTCACCACACTAACACACTACTCTCTCACTCACCACACTAACACACTACTCTCTCACTCACCACACTAACACACTACTCTCTCACTCACCACACTAACACACTACTCTCTCACTCACCACACTAACACACTACTCTCTCACTCACCACACTAACACACTACTCTCTCACTCACCACACTAACACACTACTCTCTCACTCACCACACTAACACACTACTCTCTCACTCACCACACTAACACACTACTCTCTCACTCACCACACTAACACACTACTCTCTCACTCACCACACTAACACACTACTCTCTCACTCACCACACTAACACACTACTCTCTCACTCACCACACTAACACACTACTCTCTCACTCACCACACTAACACACTACTCTCTCACTCACAACACTAACACACTACTCTCTCACTCACCACACTAACACACTACTCTCTCACTCACCACACTAACACACTACTCTCTCACTCACCACACTAACACACTACTCTCTCACTCACAACACTAACACTCTACTCTCTCACTCACCACACTAGCACACTACTCTCTCACTCACCACACTACTCTCTCACTCACCACACTACTCTCTCACTCACAACACTAACACACTACTCTCTCACTCACCACACTAACACACTACTCTCTCACTCACCACACTAACACACTACTCTCTCACTCACCACACTAACACACTACTCTCTCACTCACCACACTAACAAACTACTCTCTCACTCACCACACTGACACACTACTCTCTCACTCACCACACTAACACACTACTCTCTAACTCACCACACTAACACACTACTCTCTCACTCAAAACACTATTCTCTCACTCACCACACTAACACACTAATCTCTCACTCACAACACCAACACACTACTCTCTCACTCACAACATTAACACATTACTCTCTCACTCACAACACTAACACACTACTCTCTCACTCACCACACTAACACACTACTCTCTCACTCACAACACTGTTAGGTTCTGAATAATAAGTTCTATATACAGGAGAGAACACAAACACCTGTATAGTTTTGTAGGTTCGGTTTACTGGATAAGAGTATGTACACAAAGGAGAGCAGCGGTCTCCCTGGCTAGGCTCCTTGTCAACTGCTATAGGCGACGTATGGCAAGTGATACATTAGCAGCTTCCATACGTCGCCAGGCACATTAATTAGGCATGTGGGATATGGTAATAACATTGCCACACGCTGCTAGCTACATAAATGGAGCACATACATAATATACATACATGACATATAATCCAGCATACATAATATACATACACCTCCCTCCCCCCTATACGCTCATAGCAAAGTCTTGAGCGGACCTTTTCTTTTGGATCCGTTCTGAGCGTCGAGGGACTTCATCACTGGGAAGGGTATGGGACTCAACACTGGTGGCGGGGCCAGCAGACGGCATTGTTACGGGTCGGAGGAAACGGCGGTTCCTCCACCACACACGACCACTGGGTAACCGCACCTGGTAGTCCCGTGACCTGCCGAGACCCATGACTACGCCTACTTTGTCCCAACGTAGGGAGGTCGGGTCCTGAACACGGACTTGGGTGCCGACACTCAACCTGGGGAGAGAACGGGCGTGGTCATTGTAGCGGGCGACGACGTCCTGAACACGTTCGGCGGCTCGGCGATCACAATCCTCTGTCTTGGCCTGCCACTCCTTGGAGAAGGATTCAGGGTGAGCAGGGACACAAGAACGAAGGGGGCGTCCATACAAGACCTGGGCAGGGGAGCGTCCGGTGTAGTTAGGTGTGTTGCGGAGTTCAAGAAGACCCCTGTCGAAGGCCTCGCAGTCAATGTTCCCAGAAGGGGCCACCTTAAGGATGAGGTGCTTCAGGGATTTGACAGCAGCCTCAGCGTGGCCGTTGGACTGCGGGTAATGGGGCGATGACAACACATGCCGGACTCCCCATCGGTCAAGGAACACAGCAAAGTCCCGGCTTGTGAACTGAGGCCCTCCGTCGGTTCGCAGGCGTACAGGAACGCCCACGTCACGGAAGTAGTGGCGGAACTTGCTGATGGTGGCGGCAGACGTCGTGTCATTACCGCACTTGATGACAACCGGCCAACCAGAGAGACGGTCGACGATAACGAGGAAGGACTTTCCTGACACACAGAAAAATCCGGCCGACACAGACTCAAAGGGTTCCTGCTGCTGGCTGGGTTGTAATACTTGGCAGGGCTCACACGCACGGACAACATTGGAGATGTCGGAGTTGATGCCGGGCCAGAACACAGTCTGTCGTGCACGTCGTTTGGTGGCCTCAGCTCCACGGTGACTGTCGTGAAGGCGGGCCAAGGCGTGGGGACGTGATGCAGCAGGGACAACTACACGTGCTCCGTACAGAACAAGGTCTCCGTCGCAGTAGAGTTCATCGCGGAGTTTCCAATACGGGAGCAGGGTGTTGTGAAGATCGTAGCGGTTGCTAGGAAATCCATTCCTCACACACTCGACAAGTCGGACGTAGGAAGGGTCATCTCGGGCCGCTGTTCGAAGGTCCTCCATTGCCTTGTCGTCATCTGGTGACAGGTCCGAACGAAGGGATTGGACGGCATGGAGAGTGACCACAGTCCTGACGGAAAGAGCGAGGTCGGCGTCGAGTACATGGTCTTCTGGAGTAGGGCGGCTGACAGGGGAGCGGGATAAGGTATCAGGGATGCAGAGCTCCTTGCCAGCACGCCACACTGCAGTGAAGATGTACGCCGAGAGCTTCTCTTTCAGACGCTGGAGGCGAGGGTTCTCAACGGCGTCTAGCGTGTAGTGGTTGAGGATCGGGACAAGCGGGCGATGGTCGGTCACTAGGTGAAAGTGTTGCAGGCCTATGA
Organism: Homarus gammarus; assembly: GCA_958450375.1. NCBI lineage: Eukaryota > Metazoa > Arthropoda > Malacostraca > Decapoda > Nephropidae > Homarus > Homarus gammarus. The sequence continues at coordinate 53,416 of CAUDMG010001195.1, read as the reverse complement.
GGTAAAACCTGCACTTGGACATCGCCCAAACCACAGCCAACAGCTCCAACTCAATAGTGGCGTAGCGCGTCTCAGTGTCAGAGAGGAAACGCGAGCCACACTGGACGAGCCGGAACTGCCCTCCACCATGATCCTGCAGTAGGGCGTATCCCACGCCATACAAGCGTGAGGCGTCTGTCTGCAGAACTGTCGGCAAGGCTGGGTCAAACGTGGCGAGGACAGGTGGACGAGACAGGGCCTGTTTCACTTGCTGGAAGGCCTTTTCGTGGTCGGGGGTCCACAGGAATGTCCTCTTGGGGCTCATCAGGGGGCGAAGTGGTTGAGCAGCTGCGGAGATGTCCGACGAAAACTCTGCTAACTGGTTGACGAGACCGATGAAGGACCTCAAGTCGGTCAGGTTAGCAGGGGTGGGAAAATCCGTAATGGCGCGGACCTTTTCCGGGTCAGCTGCGATACCATTCCCTGAGAGGGTGTACCCACAAAAGTCAACTGAAGAGCTGGCCAGAACAAACTTGTCGGCATTTAGGGTAATGCCGTGCTTCCGGCACCTGTTGAGTACCTCGTAGATACGGCAGAGGTGATCCATATAATCCTCGTCGTACACGAGTATGTCGTCGACCACTTTCACGCAGTTTGCCAGACCTTCTAGAGCCATATCACCTCGAAGACAGAAAGCGTCTCCTGTAGCGGCGAATCCCATGGGGCCACGGCAATAACTGTAACGTCCATGCGGGGTGATGAAAGTTGTGAGTGGTCGGTCTTCTTCGGCAAGCTCTATCTGCCAGTATCCACACAGGGCGTCCATCGTCGTGAAGAAGCGCGCCTTCGGGTTCACGCTGCGTATGGCTGCAAAGGGCGTGGGAGAAGGGTGCGCAGGACGAGACACCTGGTTGTTGAGCTTGGAAAGGTCAGTGGTGATCCGAACACCACCTTTAGGTTTTGCGACGACAACCATCGGGTGACACCATGGAGACGGGTCATCGCCGGTTGGTACAATAATTTCTTGGGCGACCATGGAGTCCAGCTCGTTTTTGACCGCCTCGCGGAAGGCCAGGGGAACCAGTCGAGGGGTGTAAATAGCGAATGGCTTCGCGTCGTCCCTCAGGTGGATCCTCATGGGGGGACCTGCCATCTTCTTGAGAGGCTTGGATTCCAGAGCGGACTTGGTCACCAGAACGTCGCTGAATTCCTTCAGGAAGTACTTCCGAGCATCCGAAGGAGAGGTGTCACTGGCAAGAGGCAGGGGTAGGGCGGCAGCAGGGTCGTTGCTGCTCCCTTTTTGCACCCTGTTGGCGTGTTTTACCTCAAGAATAGGTTTGGGGAAGTCCTGGGAGATGATGGCCAACTCCTGACAATGTCTGTAGGACAGCAAAGGAGTCTGGACACCGTTATGCACATCAATCCAGGCTTGACACGACCTGTTGCCAAAGGTGACTTGTGCTTGGAGTGAACCTAGGGCCGGGGTCATCTGTGAACCATCTGCCATAAAGCGGAGATCCTTGGGGGGCGGTCCTAGATCACTTGGAGAGAGCCCCAAGCATTGCAAATGCTGGGGACCGATGACTGTAGCATCAGCGCCGGTGTCGGGCAACATCTGAAGACGGGATGACACACTGCGGTAGGTCACAATGACACTGATGTACTGGGGGACTTTGGTCCTGGGACGCTGGGGGGAGCACACATTCCTAATGTGGCTCGAGCGTTGTCAAGAGTCGTCGTACCTCTGATTGGAAGACTGTGGGCGGCCCTCTCTGGTGGAGGGGGGCTGAAGCTTCCGCCGACGCGGTCCCTTGGGTATGTTGGAAGGGCAACACTTGTCATAGTGGCCCAGACGACCGCACACATTGCTCTGGGCGCGTTTGGCTGGGCACCGTACTGTGAGTGACCAGTGGCCCTTACGGTCACAACTGTTGCAGGTAGACTGAGCAGCTGGACACACCTGTGTTCCGTGCTGCTTACCACAGTTGTTGCAAAATAAACCGGGCGTGGACGTGGTGGGCGAAGGCGTAGGAACAGACTTCTTGTCCTTCTTGTACCGGGACACAGCGCGTACAGCTGTGGGGGGAGCACGGATGGCAGAGGTGGCACACCTGGCAGCCTCATAGGAGCGACATATCGTCAACACATCCTTAAGAGAAGAGGAAGAGTCGAGGGAGGTGAGGCGTTGGACAAGTTCCTCGTCCTTAACACCCATCAGGATCACCTGCCTCAACTGGGTCTCCTCGCACTGCTGGTGGTGGCCTGGACATATATCTACCTCTTCCGAGGCTCTCTTAAGACGCACGTAAAAGGCATCAAAAGACTCACCCTCCAACTGTCTGCAGCTAAACAATTCCCTCCTGCGCAGAGCTTCATTCTGCTGTCCTTTGATGTGCCGTTGTAGAACGTCCAGTACCTCCTCTACAGACAGCGAAGAGGTTGGGGGTACCTGCAACGTATGTTCCAAGACACGCTGAATTTCCAAGGACAGGCACATGCGCAGCTGGATGAGTTGTTTAGGCTGTGACAAACTCTGGAGATCCACCATTGTAGAATAATCAGTCCACCGTCGCCGCCATTCACGAAAAGTCTGGAAAGTCTCATCAGGCTTCAAGATGGGCGGCGTTTGAGCTGCTGCTTTAGGTGGGGCTGGGGGGCGTGAAGGAAGCATGGATGAGGTATCTGAACCAGTCAGTACCGAGGCAGTGTTAGAGTCAGGGGCTTGGTTAACAGTGAGGCGAGATATCAAGGCTTCAAACCGTTCACTGTCTTCCAATCTCCGTTGGTTGTCTCGTTCTGCCTCTGCTTGCCTTCTGTGCTCATCCGCCAAACGTCTGTGAGCTTCATCCTCGCGTTTCTCATCTCTCATAAACTTCAGTAAAGCAATTATCTCTGGAGACAACGCTGAATATTGAGGTGAGGGACTGCACGATGTGGGGGCTGGAGCGTCGTGGCCGGCCTGGTCATCCATCTCTGCGGGGCTATCACCCGCCTGGGTCATCCAGACGCTGGGTCCACGGCTACGTAAGGCGTGAGACATAACTACTTCCTCTGTGTACTATGTCTTAAATCAGTGTTGACCGGTCAGCCCGTCGTATCAACAAGATTTCAGACAAAATATTAATTAAATACACAGATAAGTAGGTTATATATATAAAATATATATAAGGAAGCCGCGCGGTCAGCGAGTGTTAGTACGTGTATGTGTGCGTGTGTGTGTGTCCTGGGCGGGTAGAGCGTCTCGCCCCAGCTGTGAGGGGGGGTGGAGGCGGCGCTGTGAGGGGGTGGAGAGAGAGGCGCGGCGACTCCCAGTCAGTCTAGTTACCCTCAGAACGCGGTCAGAGACGGGTGCACTGAACTCTACTCCTTACAAATGCCCAGAACGTGCCGTATACCTTGGGAATCCTTTAGAACAAGGTCACACATGAATGGCACGAAACACACAATGCACTAAACACTTCACAGAAAATCACTGTCACTGACACTGCTCAAAGTTGCTGAAATTCTTCGAGGAGAGGTGACGCACGGGAGTTGACCCAAGCGAGAGAGGAGTCCGTACGCCGGCTTTCCACAGACTTTGCACTTTCACTCGTAATTATCCAGTAAGATCGGATCACTGCGCCATGTTAGGTTCTGAATAATAAGTTCTATATACAGGAGAGAACACAAACACCTGTATAGTTTTGTAGGTTCGGTTTACTGGATAAGAGTATGTACACAAAGGAGAGCAGCGGTCTCCCTGGCTAGGCTCCTTGTCAACTGCTATAGGCGACGTATGGCAAGTGATACATTAGCAGCTTCCATACGTCGCCAGGCACATTAATTAGGCATGTGGGATATGGTAATAACATTGCCACACGCTGCTAGCTACATAAATGGAGCACATACATAATATACATACATGACATATAATCCAGCATACATAATATACATACAAACACTAACAAACTACTCTCTCACTCACCACACTAGCACACTACTCTATCACTCACCACACTACTCACTCACTCACCACACTAATCACACTACTCTCTCACTCACCACACTATCACACTGCTCTCTCACTCACCACACTAGCACACTACTCTCTCACTCACCACACTACTCTCTCACTCACCACACTAACGCACTGCTCTCTCACTCACCACACTAACAAACTACTCTCTCACTCACCACACTAACACACTACTCTCTTACTCACCACACTAACACACTACTCTCTCACTCACCACACTAACACACTACTCTCTCACTCACCACACTAACAAACTACTCTCTCACTCACCACACTAACACACTACTCTCTAACTCACCACACTAACACACTACTCTCTCACTCACCACACTAACACACTACTCTCTCACTCACCACACTAACAAACTACTCTCTCACTCACCACACTACTCTCTGACTCACCACACTAACACACTACTCTCTGACTCACCACACTAACACACTACTCTCTCACTCACCACACTACTCTCTCACTCACCACACTAACACACTACTCTCCTACTCACCACACTAACAAACTACTCTCTCACTCACCACCCTACTCTCTCACTCACCACACTAAGACACTACTCTCTCACTCACCACACTACTCTCTCACACACCACACTAACACACTACTCTCTCACTCACCACACTAACAAACTACTCTCTCCCTCACCACACTACTCTCTCACTCACAACACTAACGCACTGCTCTCTCACTCACCACACTAACAAACTACTCTCTCACTCACCACACTACTCTCTCACTCACCACACTAACACACTACTCTCTCACTCACCACACTAACACACTACTCTCTCACTCACCACACTAACACACTACTCTCTCACTCACCACACTAACACACTACTCTCTCACTCACCACACTAACACACTACAATCGCACTCACCACACTAAAACACTACTCTCTCACTCACCACACTAACACACTACTCTCTTACTCACCACACTAACACACTACTCTCTCGCTCACCACACTAACACACTACTCTCTCACTCAAAACACTATTCTCTCACTCACCACACTAACACACTACTCTCTCACTCACAACACTAACACACTACTCTCTCACTCACAACATTAACACATTACTCTCTCACTCACAACACTAACACACTACTCTCTCACTCACCACACTAACACACTACTCTCTCACTCACAACACTAACAAACTACTCTCTCACTCACCACACTAGCACACTACTCTATCACTCACCACACTACTCTCTCACTCACCACACTACTCTCTCACTCACAACACTAACACACTACTCTCTCACTCACCACACTAACACACTACTCTCTCACTCACCACACTAACACACTACTCTCTCACTCACCACACTAACACACTACTCTCTCACTCAAAACACTAACACACTACTCTCTCACTCACTACACTAACACACTACTCTCTCACTCACCACACTACTCTCTCACTCACAACACTAACGCACTGCTCTCTCACTCACCACACTAACAAACTACTCTCTCACTCACCACACTACTCTCTCACTCACCACAACACACTACTCTCTCACTCACCACACTAACACACTACTCTCTCACTCACCACACTAACACACTACTCTCTCACTCACCACACTAACACACTACTCTCTCACTCACCACACTAACACACTACAATCGCACTCACCACACTAAAACACTACTCTCTCACTCACCACACTAACACACTACTCTCTTACTCACCACACTAACACACTACTCTCTCGCTCACCACACTAACACACTACTCTCTCACTCAAAACACTATTCTCTCACTCACCACACTAACACACTACTCTCTCACTCACAACACTAACACACTACTGACTCACTCACAACATTAACACATTACTCTCTCACTCACAACACTAACACACTACTCTCTCACTCACCACACTAACACACTACTCTCTCACTCACAACACTAACAAACTACTCTCTCACTCACCACACTAGCACACTACTCTATCACTCACCACACTACTCTCTCACTCACCACACTACTCTCTCACTCACAACACTAACACACTACTCTCTCACTCACCACACTAACACACTACTCTCTCACTCACCACACTAACACACTACTCTCTCACTCACCACACTAACACACTACTCTCTCACTCACCACACTAACACACTACTCTCTCACTCAAAACACTAACACACTACTCTCTCACTCACTACACTAACACACTACTCTCTCACTCACCACACTAACACACTACTCTCTCACTCACCACACTAACACGCTACTCTCTCACTCACAACACTAACACACTACTCTCTCACTCACCACACTAGCACACTACTCTCTCACTCACCACACTTACACACTACTCTATCACTCACCACACTAACAAACTACTCTCTCACTCACCACACTAAGACACTACTCTCTCACTCACCACACTAGCACACTACTCTCTCACTCACCACACTTACACACTACTCTATCACTCACCACACTAACACACTACTCTCTCATTCACCTCACTAACACACTACTCTCTCACTCACAACACTAACAAACTACTCTCTCACTCACCACACTAACACACTACTCTCTCATTCAACACACTAACACACTACTCTCTTACTCACCACACTAACACACTACTGTCTCACTCACCACACTAACACACTACCCTCTCACTCACCACACTAACACACTACTCTCTCACTCACAACACTAACACACTACTCTCTCACTCACAACACTAACACACTACTCTCTCACTCACCACACTAATAACCTGTACACTTACACTGTACCTCCATCAGATTTAATTAACATTCATCACTATTCCAACATTCACCAATTTACTCCAACCTTTACCAGGCTACTCTAATAATCACCAAGCTACTCCAACATTCACCGTACTACTTCAACTTTCACCACATTGCTCCAACATTGCTCACACTACTCCAACATTCCACACACTACTCCAACATTCACCACCACACTACTCCAACATTCACCACACTACTCCAACATTTACCACACTTCTCCAACATTCACCAAACTTCTCCAACATTCACTAAACTTCTCCACGCTACTACAGTACAACATTCACCACACTACTCCAACATTCACCACACAACTCCAACATTCACTACACTGCTTCAACATTCACCACACTACTCCAACATTCACCACACTGCTCCAACATTCACCACACTACAACATTCACCACACTGCTCCAACATTCACCATGCTACTGTAACATTCACCACACTTCTCCAACATTCACCATACTGCTTCAACATTCACTACACTACTCCAACATTCACCACACTGCTCCAACATTCACCACACTACTCCAACATTCACCACACTGCTCCAACATTCATCATGCTACTTCAACATTCACCACACTTCTCCAACATTCACCCAACTACTCCAACATTCACCACACTTCTCCAACATTCACCAAACTACTCCAGCATTCACCATACTATTCCAACATTCACCACCACACTACTCCAACATTCACCACCACACTACTCCAACATTCACCACCACACTACTCCAACATTCACCATCACACTACTCCAACATTCACCACACTACTCCAACATTCATCACACTATTCCAACATTCACCACACTGTTCCAGCATTCACCACACTTCTCCAGCATTCACCACCACACAACTCCAACATTCACCGCCACACTACTCCAACATTCACCACACTACTCCAACATTCACCACTCTATTCCAACATTCACCACTCTATTCCTCGTCAACAGCATTCACCACCACACTATTCCAACATTCACCACTCTATTCCACTTCCCCAACATTCACCAAACTACTCCAACATTCACCACCACACTACTCCAACATTCACCACACTACTCCAACATTCACCACACTATTCCAACATTCACCAAACTTCTCCAACTTTCAGCACCACAGTATTCCAACATTCACCACCACACTATTCCAACATTCACCACACCACCAGGCACAGTTGAATAATATGCGTTTATTATATATCTAACGTCTAATTATAATACTGATGTTAGCTGATGCTCGATAGAATACCCTTTTATGCACTTTACTCCCACGGAAATTCATAATATATAGACAATATTTTGCATTATATCACAGCGTCATAACCTTTGAGACCGTCTCATTATTAATCGACATTCCCTCAGATTACTGAAATAAACATGTAGATATTAGACCGACAAATCACCAAAATACAGTGTCAACCGTTGTAGCTATGACTATGGGTGTCTTACAGTATTCGAGCCCACAAAGCTCTCAAACAGTCTTCGAGCAGTTCGGCATTCTGTTTTCGAGAGTTACCGTATATACAGGTATATTTGAATGTTGTCATTGTTATTAATATGTGCGCTATTGACTTACATATTTATATAAAATGTCTGTACAGACACACATTGTCTGTTATGAAGCGTGTCTCGATTATTGTTTCAATGATATTCCTTTTTATAAAACTGATTCGAATGATACTTAATTGTTTCCAGTTTTGAACTATGTTCAAACCAAACTGAAAAGTAGTGGAAGTAAAGTGCAGAAAGGGGTAATAGATGTGATAGGCATTGTAAAATTTAGTCCTTTCGCCTCACTAGCTGTCGCCTCACTAACTGTCGCCTCGCTAGCTGTCACCTCACTAACTGTCGCCTCATTAGCTGTCACCTCACTAACTATCTCCCCTCTAGCTGTCACCCCACTACCTGTCACCACCCTAGCTGTCACCTTACTAGCTGTCACCTCACTAGCTGTCACCTCTCTAGATGTCACTTCATTAGCTGTCACCTCTCTAGCTGTCACTTCACTATTTGTCACCTCATTAGCTGTTACCTCACTACCTGTCACTTCACTAGCTTTCGCCTCACTAGCTGTTACCTCACTAACTGTCGCCTTACTACCTGTCACTTCACTAGCTACCGCCTCGCTATCTGTCACCTCACTAGCTGTCACCTCTTTAACTGTCACCTCACTAGCTGTCACCTCACTAGTTGTCGCCTCACTAGATGTCACCTTACTAGTTGTCGCCTCACTAGATGTCACCTTACTAGCTGTCATCTCACCAGCTGTCACTTCACTAGCTGTCACTAGCTAGGGTGGTGATAGCGAGTGAGGTGACAGCTAACTGTCGCCTCACTAGCTGTCACCTCATTTGCTGTTACATTCACTAGCTCTCACCTCACTAGCTGTCACCAGCCTAGCTGTTATCTCACTAGCTGTCACCTCACTAACTGTCGCCTCACTAGCAGTCACCTCACTAGCTGTCACCTCAACAACTCTCACCTCACTAGCTCTCACCACCCTGGATGTCACCTCACTATCTGTCACCACCCTAGCTGTCACCTCACTAGTTGTCCCCACCCTGGGCGTCACCTCACTAGCTGTCACCTCACTATCATCTTACTAGCTGTCACCACCCTAGCTATCACCTCACTTGCTGTCACCAACCTTAGCTGTCACCTCAATAGTTGTCACCACCCTGGGTGTCACCTCACTAGCTGTCACCTCACTAGCCGTCACCTCACTATCACCCCATTAACTATCACCACCCTAGCTATCACCTCACTAGCAGTCACCACCCTAGCTAATACCTCACTAGTTGTCGCCTCAATAGCTGTTACCACTCTAGCTGTTACTTCACTAGCTGTCACCTCACTAGCTGTAACCTCACTACACCCTGGTACAGCTTCAGTACATCAGAAACAGCCTCACTACATCATCACTTGACCCACTGTGGCTTCACAGTTATCCATTGCCGTCATAACCTGAGGCAGGGAAACTGCACTGCACATAACCGGGCAGGAGCTCACCGCCTTTCCCTCCCTCAGCTGTACCAACCAACACACACACTGCCACGAACCTCTCTTATGCTACCAACAAACATACCCTAATTTGCCAACACACACATACCCATCTTCCAGCTGCCAACACACTCCTTCCTGTCTACGTATATCCCTCTAGCCGCCAACACAACTAGTATACGATCATACCTTATGCTGCCAATACACACCCTCACGCTCTTCCTGCGTGTTGGCAACACACCACGCACCACCCTCATACTGCCAACACACTCTCCTACGCATCTCCTTCATGTTGCCAGCACACTCACCGACACACAACTTTCTTAAGCTAATAGCGCATTCAGCCTCATACTGAAAACACATTTTTCCTCTAAATATTAACACACTTAGGTTAATAAACTCGTGTTTGGGAACGCACTCACTACAATGCTTCAGTGGAAAAAAGGTGTAGGACAGTTGTCAGTCTAGGAGTGTGTAGTTAAAAAAATATATTCCCAGTAAAACACTCAAGCTTCTTTTCTAAGGTATTCTACCTATCTCTTTATCCCCCTTCTCACTACTTCAGTCATTCTCTTTATCCCTTTGTTTATCTAATATCAGGAACTTCAAGTTTGTCATTATAGATGATGTGTCTTGGTGAGTCATCATTGAGTGTTCATAGCCAGCACAGGTATGAGGTGCCTGAAGTAAGACCCAGCTGTTATCAAACACGTTTCTTATATTCTTATTCAAAACAATTTCACGAGCTGCAAGCGGACGTTGAGCAGCAGCAATAAGCAAATGGTAAGAAGTAGATTTATTTACATATTAAACTCTTTAGTAGTGTAATGAAGCTAGTGACGTGTGACGTATCACATGTATGAAGACCATGCAACCTCACGTTCCTTTCCTCTTAAAACTAATTAACCAAAAAGTCTGAAAAAATATTCTTCGCTGCAAATTTATTCGATGGAAACATTTTACAATGAATTTATCTTCGTGTATTAGATGTTCTTGATGGTTAGAAAACAGAATGTTGAAATTCTCTTGAGGATAAGAACATACAGGTAAGAACATAAGAATGGTGGAAACTGCAGCGGGCCTATTGGCCCATACTGGACAGTCCCGTTTACACCCAACCCCTATTGCTCATATAAGCATCCAACCTATGTTTGAAGCTATCCAGAGTATTCGAGTTAATGATGATATTTGGTAACCTGTTCCATTCATCCACTACTCTGTTTCCAAACCAGTGTTTACCTATTTCCCCCCTAAATCTAAATTTGTCTAATTTAAAACCATTGTTACGAGTTCCCTCCTGGTTGGATGGTTTGAGTACCTTTGTAATGTCCCCTTTGTTTAGCCCGGACTTCCATTTATACACCTCTATCAGGTCGCTCCTCGCTCTATCTCTCGAAGGAGTGCAAATTAAGATGCTTTAACCTGTCTCTATACTCAAGGTTCCTAATGCCCGGGATTAGTTTTGTCATTCTCCTCTGAATTCCTTCCAAGGATTCTATATCCATTCTGTAATACGGAGACCAGAACTGAACCAGGATGACCTCGAAAGTCTTGTAACTAACACTCCTTTGTATGAACCCAAGTTACGAGCAAAAACACATTGTTTACTTGGCTTAAGGTTACTACTTATCATTACTCCTAAATCTCTCTCGCAGTCGGATTTCTCAATGGCATCGTTGTTCATCTGGTAACTGGCTTCCATGTTTACATCTCCTATACTGAGTACTTTACATTTGTCCACGCTGAATTTCATCTGCCATTTTTCAGACCATTCGAAAAATTTTTTAGATCAACCTGTAGTTTTGCTAAGCCCTCATCAGATTTAATTACACGTCCCATTTTAGTTTCATCAGCAAATTTACTTATGTTGCTGTCTATGCCGATATCAATGTCGCTTATGTATACTGTATAATAAATAATAATGGTCCCAGTACTGAGCCTTGGGGAACTCCACTACTGACGGTGCTCCAATGGGATTTAGTGCCGTTAATGCTCACTCACTGTGTCCTGTCCTGTAACCACGTCCTAATCCATTTAAGGATATTACCTTTGATGCCATGCGCTTCTACCTTTCAAATTAGTCTTTCGTGTGGGACTCTGTCGAAGGCTTTGCTAAAGTCGAGATATACCACATCATAATTGAGCCCATCGTCCACCGATTCGAAAACTGATGAAAAGAATGTTAATAGATTATTAGACATGAACGCCCGCTTGTAAAGCCATGCTGGGAATCATTGATCAATTGGTGCTTCTCCAGGTGATTTTGAATAGAGTTTGAAATGATTGCTTCCAGTAATTTGCCTACTATTGATGTTAGACTGATTGGGCGGTAGTTAGAGGATAGTGATCTATCCCCCTTCTTGAAAATTGGTACTACATTCACTATCCTCCAGGATTCTGGTACTACACCTGTTTTTAAGGACATGTTAAACAACTTTGCTAAGGGCATACTAAGCTCTTCCTTACATTCCTTTAATACTCTGGCAAATATCTTATCGGGACCAGGTGACTTACTAGGCTGTAGTTTGTCTATTTGCTTACTAACATCGTTACTAGACACTACTATCTCGCTAAATTTGTTTTCTTCACTATCTCTGAATAGAGTCGGTGCCTCGGGTATCATGTTTAAATTTTCTGTGGTGAAAACTGTTGAAAAGTATTTATTCAAATTATTGCTCATTTCCCCGTTGTTATCAGTGAGCTCGCCCGTATCTAACCATATTGGTCCAATCTTTTCTCGTGTTTTAGTTTGATACATTTGGTAGAATCCTTTGGGGTTTGTCTTCGCCTCCCTTGCTATCCTTACCTCATTATTCCTCTTGGCTTTCCTTATCTCGGTTTTGACCCTACTCGCCAATACCTTACAATAATCCCCGAGGTAAATTTCGCCACGATTTATCCTTCTACCTATAGCCTTCCTTTGGCCAATGATGTTCCATAAATAATTATTTATCCATCTTGGGTCATTGTTGTCTGATCTGAGTTTTTTGTATGGTATGTTCTGCCTTTGTGCATTAAGTAACTCATTATTTAAATTGTCGTGGAACTCGGCAATCTCAGATCTCGTTATCAGGTCTGTGTCATCTGTCAGGTTCATGCCCAAGCGCGACACCCCCTCTCTCAGCTTCCTCTTTAAACTGTCAAAGTTTGCCCGTCTGAAATCTGGTACTTCAGTGGAATTTTCCTTATGTTTGCCCTGAAAATCTAACTGGAATAGAATTTCTTTGTGATAGCTGTTTGCAAGTTCGTTCCCTACCTCAACATTGCTAATGAGGTTTTCTCTGTTCGACTGAACTAAATCGAGTATATTATTACCCCGGGTGCGTTCGGTTATATGTTGACTTAGGAAACAGTCTTGGATCATTTCGAGAAAATCCTCTGATTCTGAGTTACCCGTAAGGTCAGTCCAATCTATTTGGCCAAGGTTAAAGTCACCTACTATACAGACTTTGTTGTGTATGGAAGCCCTGTGCATTTCATCCCAGATAAGTCTCTCATTGACCCTATCAAGATTGGGAGGTCTATATATTACTCCTGTGATTAATTTTTCCCCATCGTCGATTAATTCTATCCAAATTGTTTCTGTATTCTGCTCAGTTTTTATTTCCTTATTTATTTCACACTTCAGATTATCAGTGACATAGATTGCTACTCCGCCTCCTTTCCTGGTCTGCCTGTCGGTATGGAACAATTTGTAGCCCGCAATTTGGTATTCGACCGGTAACTCACGTGAGTCTAGGTTGATCCATGTTTCAGTGAATGTTATTATATCGATTTTTTCGGTACATACCAAGGCCCTAATATCATCCATTTTGTTTCTCATACTTCTACTGTTCGCATAGTAGGCATTTAGGTTAGTCGTGTTCTGAGTCCTCCCTTTACCGCGTTTAGGTTTAAGCTCCCTGTCTAATTTAGTTTTGTCATCATTCCTAACACTATTTCCTTGTAATCTTTCACTTTTTTTACCCGCTCCCACTGAAGTCTCCTCCACCCCCGTGCCCATATGTTCCCCTAGCAGTTGTTTCTTTCTTTCGAGATGAAATTGTCTTTTTTGTTTATCACTTGTGGGTTGATCTTCAATCTTTGCACTGTACTGTTGGTGGGAAAATGTTGATAAATCCAGATGGGGAGGAGAAGATAGGGAAGAGGAAGTGTCTGGGTGGCGGTGTGTGGGTGGATGTATGTGGTTGTGAGTGAGCGTGTGCGGGCGTGCATGAGTGTTGGTGGATGTGTGACGGTATCCATGGATGGGTTAGGTGTGAGTGTGTGAGAATGCATAGATATAAGTGTGTGGGTAGGGTGTGTCATTGCAGAGTTAAGTATAAACTCGCGGGAGTAAAGATGTAGGTGACATTAATGTTAGCCGAAGAGTTTTGTTTTGTTTTTACGGGAAATAGCCCACCCGGGCACAGGTCATCGACCCACAACGGGGCCTAGGGGGCGAAAAAATAGAGTAAAAAGAAATTAAAAATATAAAAAAAAAAGATTATATTAATCTACACCACGAAGATGCCGGATGTAAGGGCCTGGCCTTTGGGATATAAATCCCTTGCCAGCCTAATCAGGATCTTATGAAGATGAAAGTCAAGAATCATGGGTTTCCAAGGGGTAACAAACAACCGTTAGAGATTGACATCTCTTTACTACGAAAATAATCACCATAATTTAACTCTAACACCACTCACACAAATATTAAATAAACAGCACCGGAGTCAAACAATTACTTGAAACAAAACAATCAATACAACAAAGTACAGGTATTTCCTACTGCTGCAAATGAATCTTTCTCCTAACCAGCATGTTAGAATGTTCTGGTAACCTGGTGATCCGCTCTCAGGGGGAAGATCCAGGGCAGCTTCCTCACTTGGCGACGGCGTTGGTGGGCGATGTCTTGCCACACAGGAGAGACAACCATCCCGCTCATTATAACCCTTACACTGGAAGACCACCCTTTAAAGTGAGACAGATTGTATGAGTATGGAAACACAGAAGAAGGCAGAGCATTCCACAGTTTGGCTGTGTGAGGAAAGAAGGCTGTACGATGACAGGTTATTCTAGTGTGGCCGACATCCACAAAGAAACGGTGGGCACTGCTGGCAAGACGAGTGTTACGAGCCCACGGCCTTGCCGGCAGTACACAGGATGCCAAATCCACCGAACATTGCCCGTTAAAGTACCTGTAAAAGAGAGAGAGTGAAGCAACATTGCAGCGAAGAGAAAGAAAGAAAGATTATCAAGTAAAGGAGAGTCAATAAGACGATATGCCTTTGATTCCACCCTATCTAAAAGTTGGACAAAAGAAGAGCCACCCCAGATATGAGAGCAGTACTTCAAGTTAGGACGAACGAATCCCTTATAAACTTGAAATAACTGCTCAGGAGTGAAGTATCTACGGCATCTGTACAGCATTCCCAGCTTTCGGGAGACAGCTTCAGCAATGTTGTGGATGTGTGGCTTCCATGACCTATTAGAGGAAATGGTGAGACCTAGCATATCTATTTTAGAACTTGCAGAATGATTGCATCCTGAAGTGTGATTGGTGGGAGACAAAAGAGAAAAGCATTCATGGTGGCAGAGAAAATGAGAGTTTAAGATAGTTTCCAAAATCTTAGAGAGGGATGAAGAAGGAAATGTTTGGGTTTTGAGGCAAAGGCAAAAGAGGCGAGCAGTCACTAGGACTAGAATTTCAGCACACTCCCTCAGAACACCAGGGTTTATTCCGTCGGGTTCATGCGCCTTACTCACATCCAACCTGGATACACCAGCAACCCTACGAGTGGATATTATAGGAAAGTTAATGGGAAATATTTTGGGGGGGAGTTAGATATTAAAGATAAACTCCCATACTAAAACTAGGAATCCAATATGGAAAATTTACTGTGAATAATTATTTATAACACACACACACACACACACACACACACACACACACACACACACACACACACACACACACACACCATAGGGTCAAGACCTATTCAAGCGCTGCTCCTGCTGAGCAGCGGCCCCCTCTTGGTCATATTCGGCCCCATTCCTGAAGTCCCTCTCCCCAAAGTTGGATCAGTGTTGAACAGTGATGAACAATATTTAAGCCAGTGCATTCGGCACAAGACAGTACCAGTGAGAGCTGTGACCTACCACTGAGATAAGCACCCCTGGGAACCATCCTCTGACCAGACGGTGTTACTCCGTCCACCCTGGGAACAACAGGGGGCCGGCTATGCACCTGACTACGAGATAACACAACATCACCGAGCAGAGAGAGTGAGGTATTGTAACACCACCTCACACCACATGGTGTCCCCATGACCACGTGAGGTCCTTCATATGAACACCCGAGGACGAGTCACTGCACCACGTGAACACCACACCATTCGGTGTCCCCATGACCACGTGAGGTCCTTCATATCAACACCCGAGGACGATTTACTACACCATGTGAGCACCACACCACCCGATGTCTCCATGACCACGTGAGGTCCTTCATATCAACACCCGAGGACGATTTACTGCACCATGTGAACACCACACCATCTGGTGTCTCAATGACCAGCCCAAGCCCGGGCCATCAACTGTAAACTATAATAATTTGTAGGTTCAATTCATGTTCCTTCTTCTTTCAGTATTGAAAGATTTGTTAAACGACCCACCCACCCCATGTCTTTATATGGAATAAGTCCTTTTTGTCCAATGTATATTTTCAGCCTTCGGGCTGCAGAACTTTTTCAATAATCCGTTAATTATCATTATTAATATTATTATAATTATTATTATTATTATTACTATTATTATTATTATTACTATTATACACACACACACACACACACACACACACACACACACACACACACACACACACACACACACACACACACACGAGCAAAAAAAATGGATAGTCTTGCAATACCTCGCCAACCGTGCACAGTTGCAGACTATGGGAGGATGAGAATGCTGCTATGCTACATTCTCTTTAAGTAATGTCCAGCCCTGCCGGATTTTAAAGCAGCGAGAAAGAGCTCGATGCACGACTGGTGGGTCTCGCGTCTCACAACACCTACTGATTTGACACAACCTAAAGGGGCGAGAGGTAACCTAAGTCAGCCTAATTAACCTGTGACGTCAAGCTGTTTAATATCTGACATTACGCTCACTGACAGGAAATATAAAACGTATAATTTGCCTTCTTAACCACTAACACTGTTACGTTTAAAATGTGAGATTTAAGGACATCAAAAATTTGTCTTCAGAAATATAAAACATAAGTAAATATTTCGTATTTCTCATGGGATAGCAAGAAACTAAATGTGTTGAGTTAACCTAGATACTGATAGAAGTGTGTCTAAAAGCTACTTAACCTTATCAAACACACACAGTAACATCAGTGGGTACCATAAAAAACACGAGCATTCTACGATGCCTGACATTACAGTACCATTCTCTCGTAATATAAAACTGATGGAAGCTACACCAGACAAATATTGTATATCAAAGCTGAACAACACACAAAGCAACACACGCATAACATTTTCAACAAGACATCTATACAACTTACAACGAAGCATGAGGAACATTAAGCAAGGAAGAGCCGCCGAGGAAAGAACACAGGCCCTGGATTGACTAAGGAAGGAATGCGAGTGAAAAACGGACGTGGTAAGAGAAAATAAGTTAAAATTCAAATAAAAAATATAATACGTGAGTGAAAGTCGGAAGAGAAACGAGAATTAAAATAAATTAAGAAGTAATATAAATATAGTAACAGAAATAAAATACGAGAATTAAAGATAAAACATGACGAAGCAGAAAGTGGAATCAACAGTGGACCGATAAACCTTGAAAGAGAGGCACCTGCGGACAGTGTCATGAGGTCACACATTAATTAACCACCTCGTTCGGCCTCTAAGATTTTTAATATTTCTCTAATTATCTAGTTATTTATATCACCAAGGTTTTTATTTCCAACTTCTTCTCCCACACTACACATAACCTGTCGCTTACTTTCTATTTCTTTTTCTTGTTTTTTCTTTTTTACACAAAAGTTCAGTTGTTTATTTATTCCTTGAATCATGAGCTGTATTGTTTGCGATGGAAGAGTAGAACGATAGTGTGTAATAAAAATAATAATAATAATAATAATTAACTGTATATTGAAAGAGCATGGCAGCCGGAAGGCTGAAAATATACAGTTACATAATTGGGGACTGGGTCTCTTGATTTTAATATACAAATAACATAAGTGATAACAATATGATATAAAATAACTAGGTGGGGAGAAGCTCAAACTACAGGGCATTTCAGCATAGTGACAGTGCAAAAGGTAAGATTGACTGGGAGTGAATACACTGGTTGATTACAAGTTATTGATAATTTTTACAATGGTTGGGACTGGGCTGTTCTTAAAGCGATCAGTTCGTGCTCGTATGGGCTGGATACGGTTGTGGTGTCGAACAGCGATTCTTGGACAAGGGATCTCGGGTGGTAATAAGGAGCCGGTGTCAAGGATGGTGCAGAAGCTTCTCACCAAATTTGCAGATGAGGTCGTGATGATGGTCAGTGAGAGCCGAGAGGGTCAGTGTGTTGACCGCTTCTTGATATGTGGAGTAGGAAGGGGAGAGAATAATCTTGCATGCCCTCTTTTGCACTTTTTCTAGGTGTTTACGTTGTGTGGCATTTAGGGAGAAAGACCAGGTAGGGGAGGCATAGGTGAGCTTGCCAAGTATGAATGTTGAGTAAACACTGAGCAGCTTGGGGGGCAGGAACTCCGAGGGACTTGAGTCGGCAGAGGAGGTGGAGAAGGAAATTGGAGGATTTGACAACTTCACTGACGTGTGGTTTCCAATTTAGTTTGTTGTCTATGGTGACGCCGAGGAGCTTAGTGGAATCTACAATCTGAAGTGTGTTGGGCCCTAAAGTAATGGAAGGGGGTGGGACAACGTCGGAGGAGAGGTTGATGTGCATAACCATGGTCTAGGTATGGTTGATGTGCATAACCATGGTCTTGGTATGGTTGATGTGCATAACCATGGTCTTGGTATGGTTGATGTGCATAACCATGGTCTTGGTATGGTTGATGTGCATAACCATGGTCTTGGTATGGTTGATGTGCATAACCATGGTCTTGGTATGGTTGATGTGCATAACCATGGTCTTGGTATGGTTGATGTGCATAACCATGGGCTTGGTATGGTTGATGGTGACGTGGTTGTTGGTGGCCCAATTTTGGAGACTGTGTGTGTGTGTGTGTGTGTGTGTTTGAAGTTAAGAACAACTAATAAGATGATTCAATTTTACTTCTGATCTTCACACTTACCGACAACGAACTGATCTGGTATCATCACATTACTTTATGATGTCTCTTAGTGTAAATCGTGTTCGTTTCTTTCATTCAGCTACACTTAAGTAAATCGATCGCAAGTACAGTGATGCTAAATACAGTGGTCATACTTACGTACAGCTAAATACACACACAAACAGAAACACGATACAGTCATTGACATACAACTCTTGTGTCTCACACACACACACACACACACACACACGCGCGCGTTTTCTCCCCCTTAACCCATACTAGGTGTGGACTGTGGGTCACTAGTGATCTGCTCGTTACAACAATGTCAACAACCTCACCTTAAATGCTGATGTTCGTAGTTTTAGGCATGAGGACTATTCACATCAAGTACTGTTCAGAGATCGAGACCGCGCTTCTCGTAACTGACAACATTCACTTACAATGCCACAACACCTCACTCTCTATTTCTTTACAACTTTGATTTAATCAGCTATAAGTATAAATAGATTAAGTCATTCTATCACGTATTCTTCTCGTAATTATTTTCTAAATAAGTCCCATAAACTTGATGACCCGTTTGGGACAAGTGGATACATCTCATTGTATAATCAAACCTTCGGTACACAAGGAAGAAGTATGGCTTACCAACGTCCGACTTACGAACGCCCAAAGATACGAACTGGATTAAACTTTAAATTTACAGTACTTTATTTACCTGATGACTTTTTTTTTTTACTTTAATTTGTTGTATTTTATCATTCTATTTCTTCTTTTCTCTTAAATTAAGTGATTTTTAGATGTATATAAGGATTTAGGCTATGATATAGTGGGATTTTAAAACAATATCTGTAAGTATGGTATGCACATAGCATCTGTTCCAACTTACGTACGTTTCAGACTTAAGAACGTCCTCAGGAGCGGAACCCGTTCGTAACCCGGGACCCCCTGTGTGTGTGTGTGTGTGTGTGTGTGTGTGTGTGTGTGTGTGTGTGTGTGTGTGTGTGTATATATATATATATATATTTTTTTTTTTTTTTTTTTTTTTTTTTTTTTTCATGTAGATCCACAATGGAAAACGTGGATAAGATAATTCTTGATAAAATCACACAAGGAAACTGGAAATAATGGAGAATCTTAGCTTCGTCTTTTTTTCAAAACATCCTCAGGGGCAACTGAATTACAGACTGAGAGAGCTTATGTACACAGGGTGACCTTCCAAACATGGGGTCAGGTCAAAAAACATGACATCCACTAACCCACACACCAACCACACAGCAAACATAAGAAGAGATTATAAGAACGGGGGACATAACTAGTCATGTCAAGTCAGGTAAAATATATGAGACCCACTAATCATCTATCCTACATCTACCTTAAATGCTTTCAAAGCATCTTTAACCGAATCCAGGTAAAAAAGTCACAGGCAAAAAAGTCACAGAAAAAAAGTCACAGGAAAAAAGTCACAGGAAAAAAAGAAAAGTTAACTATCGAATTCTCACATTTTTTAAGGTTAATATGTCAATCAGTTTCAGTAAAGGAATATGCAGAACTGATGGTAAATTAATGAGTTTCGCTTAAAAATTATAAAATAGAACAAAAACATTAGATTCTTTGTATAATCGGGCAACATCAACCTGGAAGGATTAAGGTAAGTCAGCTGAGGTCACTGTGACCACAGGTTGTCTAATCCGGTAAAAAATTTTGAGCAGATGTTTGATGTGAGGTCACGTTGAGATGACCTGTCTACGTACAGTATATAACCTTGTTCCTCTCTATAGTATGTCAGTATCCCTGACATAAGATATTGAACAAAACGTGATTTGTTTTCACATACATGTAATGCCATCATATATAAATAGTGTTGTCAATGTATTGCCAGTTAATAACTGAATTAAAATATTTTCAGTTTTATTACTTTAATTGTTTATGGTACTTAAATAAACTGTGACTGACTTGAATATTTTTTTTATAAGAACATAAGAAAGTGGGATACTGCAGGAGGCCGACTGGCCCATACAGGGCAGATCCCTTTCACACCCATCCCAGCACTTCCATGTGCCTATCCAACTTCGTCTTGAAGCTCCCTAGCGTCCCCGATCCTACTATAGCACTCGGTAGCCTATTCCACATATCCACAACTCTATTACCAAACCAGTGCTTGCCTATATCCTTTCTGAATCGGAATTTATCTAATTTAAAGCCATTTGTTCTAGTTATTTCGTTATTACTGAGCTTCAGAACATCTTCCATTTTACCCTTGTTAATCCCACTCACCCACTTGTACACCTCTATCATATCTCCCCTAACTCTACGCCTCTCTAATGAATGCAAGCCTAAGCTTTTCAGTCTTTCTTCATATGTAAGGTTTCTAATATTACGGATCATTTTTGTCATTCTTCTTTGTACTCTCTCAAAAGAATCTATGTCCATTCTATAATAAGGACACCAGAACTGAACCGCATAATCCATGTGTGGCCTCACTAATGCTAGGTAAAGTTTCAAGATAACGTCAGCAGTTCTGTTACTCACAGACCTAGATATGAACCCTAGAATCCTGTTTGCCTTGTTGCGAACGCTAATACATTGTTTTCTAGGTTTCAAGTCGTTGCTAACAAATACACCTAGATCTTTTTCACAAACTGAGTTTTCTATTTCCGTGTTACCTAGTTTATACTTAACGTTTGTATTCGTCTTCCCTATCTGTAGTACCTTGCATTTATCAGTATTAAAATTCATTTGCCAGTCTACTGACCACTCATGTAAGGTATCTAGATCTCTTTGAAGGTGTTCAAAGTCACTGTCTGAATTTATCACTCTCCCCATTTTGGTATCATCTGCAAATTTACTAATCCTACTAGTTATGTCTAAATCAAGATCATTAATGAATATAACAAACAGCAGAGGGCCCAATACAGATCCCTGGGGAACTCCGCTTTTGACCGCACCCCAGTCTGACTTTAATCCATTTATGTTGACTCTTTGTTTCCTACCAGTTAACCATGACCTAATCCATTTTAATAATGATCCACCTATTCCATGTGCTTCTACCTTCCTTATCAATCTCTCATGAGGGACTCTATCGAATGCTTTACTGAAATCTTAACCAAAGTTGTGACTTTTTTTGTGACTTTTTTTCTTGTGCCTTTATTACCGGCCACCATAAATTAATTGTGACTTTTTTTCCTAGCCAAAATTGTGACTTTTTTTCTGTGACTTTTTTTCCTGTGACTTTATTACCGGCCACCCTTTAACCGTGGGTCACTGACAAATAAATTTGTGTAACATATCAGTTTTGTACTGACCACCACTAAGGCTTAATGAATACATTTCTCTAATCAAACTTGCTTCAACTAGAAGTCTTTCTGTGACACATGATGACTTGTCCACTTCTAAACTGTTTTCCCAATCTATGGGATGATTATTGATCCTTATATGAACGAAAACTGCACTGCTTTCAGATGCCGTTCTAATATTGTACTTGTGCTGTTTAATTCTGAGTTGCAATGCTTTCCCAGTCTGTCCTTAATTTGCATTACAATTGCTACATGGAATACAGTAAACACTTCCATTTACATTCAAGGTTGGGCTATTCTTAATTAGTATATTGGTAATAGTTGAGTCATACTTAAAAACAACATTAATGTTTAATAATTTAAGGGACTAAACTAACGGGACAAATTCATTGCGATAAGGTAGAGTCAAAATATTCTCAAATGTAGGAACTTGCCTAGTTTGAGTAGAATTAAAGGATTGTTTAGCCCTTTTAAAACAACGATCAACAAACAATGAAGGGTACCAAAGTTTTTGTGCAATAGACTGAATGGTGTTAAATCTGAGTGGGGCCGTGAAACCAGTGGGGTTCCCCAGGGGTCAGTACTAGGCCAACTCTTGTTCATTATCTACATAAACGATCTAGATACTGGGACCAGCAGTGACATAAGCAAGTTTGCGAATGACACCAAAATAGGGCGGCAGATTAATTAAGGGCAGGATGCAAATGCATTACAGAAGGATCTAAATAAACTGCAGGGGTGGTCTGAAAAATGGCAAATGAAATTCAACACCAGCAAGTGCAGCGTACTTAATATTGGAAGAACAAATACTGTCAATGTATACAGCCTTAACAACATCAACCTAGAGAAGTCGACTTGTGAAAGAGACCTAGGGGTACTTGTAAGCCCGGACCTACGGCCTAGAAAACAGTGCGTTAATGTTCGAAATAAAGCAAACAGAGTATTGGGTTTTATATCTAGAAGTGTAAGTAATAAGAGTGCAGAGGTCTTATTGCAACTATATCTTGCGCTAGTCAGGCCGCACCTCGATTATGCGGTTCAGTTCTAGTGCCCTTATTATAGAATGGATATCAATTCACTAGAGTCGGTGCAGCGTAGAATGACGAAAATGATTCCGGGACTTAGAAACCTTCCATATCAGGATAGGTTAAAGAAACTAAACTTGCATTCCCTAGAAAGACGAAGAGTGCGGGGAGATATGATAGAAGTATTCAAGTGGGTGAAAGGAATCAATAAGGGGGATATACTGCAGATAAAGTTTTTATAATATCCGAGCAGGATAGGACTCGAAGCAACGGATTTAAGTTGGATAAGTTTAGGTTTAGGAGGGAGATAGGAAGGAACTGGTTCACAAATAGGGTGGTGGACGAGTGGAACAAGCTTAGCAACTATGTAGTAAGTGCTGGAACGCTGGAAAGTTTCAAAAGGAGACTGGATAGATTCATGGATGATAGAGAGTGGTAGTAACTCTCGACAGGCGCTGCCATGCACAGGCCAACCGGCCTATTGCAGACTCCTTATTTTCTTATGTTCTTATGTGTTGCAGTTCTTCAATAAATTCAGGGTCACACATACGCAAACATCTCAAAAACATAGCAGAAAAAAATTACATTTTGGTAGATCCCTTCCATTTCTTGATATGCTTATCATGAGAAATGGACATAACTATAAATTTAAGGTTTACAGGAAGCCTACCAAAATGTGAATTTTGTCAGACGAAATGCCTTTGATTCCACCCTATCTAACAGTTGGACAGAAGAAGAACCACCCAGATATGAGAGCAGTACTCCAAGTTAAGACGAATGAATCCCTTATAGACTTGAAGCAACTGCTCAGGAGTGAAGTAGCTGCGGCATCTGTACAGCATTCCCAGCTTTCGGGAGGCAGCTTTAGCAATGTTGTGGATGTGTGGCTTCCATGACATATTAGAGGAAATGGTGAGGCCTAGCATATCTGTTTCAGAACTTGGCAGAATGATTGCGTCCTGAAATGTGACTGGTGGGAGATCATCTAATTTGGAAAGTGTAATTGGCAAATACTGTGTTTTATTACTATTGAATATAACCAAGTTTCTACCTCCCCATGCAGAGAGGCTGCACAGCTCCGCATTGATAGATGAAATGATATCAGCTCTAGAAACAGATCTAGTTTGAGAATTAGGGGGAAGGGAAAAAATATGAAGAAGAGTGAAGAGTAGAATCATCAGCGTAAGAATGGATCGAATGAGTCGTAGTGTGAAGTAAATCATTGATAAAAAGAAGGAGGAGAGTAGGTGAAAGAACAGAACCCTGTGGGACACCACTATTTTGTAGAGAAAGAGCGAGAGGTCGATCCGTCGACAACAACTGCCATGGATCGGTTCTCAGGGAAGCTAGAAATTAGAGAACAAAGTGGGGGAGAGAAACCATAAGAGGGAAGTTTAGAAAGCAAAGACTTGTGCCATACCCTGTTAAATGCTTTGGAGATGTCGAGGGCCACGGCGATAGTTTCCCCATAATCCATAATCCATTATGTCGAGGGATAATTTAGTTTTATAATTTTTGTGACTTGGTGTTCTGATTATTTTCTATTCCAAGCAGAATTTATTTTGGCAAGTTTGGGGAGATTTTCTTGTTTCTATTGATGTATTACCTATGTAAGAATGTTCTAGAATGCACTGCATCATTATTGTTATGATTTACTTACGTATTGTAAGTCTAGATCATTCTAGAAGTTTTCAGGCATATCTCGTTCTGACCTGCAACGCCTAGATAGCGCTAGGATGCTCTCGGCGTCTGAGTAGAGGTAAATAAGCGCAAGCAAGGTGTCGGGTACATAAACATAAGAACATAAGAAAATAAGGAGTCTGCAATAGGCCGGTTGGCCTGTGCATGGCAGCTCC
Source organism: Homarus gammarus (assembly GCA_958450375.1). Classification (NCBI taxonomy): domain Eukaryota; kingdom Metazoa; phylum Arthropoda; class Malacostraca; order Decapoda; family Nephropidae; genus Homarus; species Homarus gammarus. Next base: position 28,145 of record CAUDMG010001195.1, on the reverse strand, counting down.
TGTCGAGAGTTACTACCACTCTCTATCATCCATGAATCTATCTAGCCTCCTTTTGAAACTTTCCAGAGTTCCCGCACTTACTACAAAGATGCTAAGCTTGTTCCACTCGTCCACCACCCTATTTGTGAACCAGTTTCTTCCTATCTCCCTCCTAAACCTAAACTTATCCAACTTGAATCCGTTGCTCCGAGTCCTATCCTGCTCGGATATTATAAGAACTTTATCTATATCCCCTTTACTGATCCTTTCACCCACTTAAACACTTCTATCATATCTCCCCGCACTCTTCGTCTTTCTAGGGAATGCAAGTTAAGTTTCTTTAACCTATCCTGATATGGAAGGTTTCTAAGTCCCGGAATCATTTTTGTCATTCTTCGCTGCACCGACTCTAGTGAATTTATATCCATTCTATAATAGGGGCACCAGAACTGAGCCGCATAATCGAGGTGCGGCCTGACTAGCGCAAGATATAGTTGCAATAAGACCTCTACACTCTTGTTACTTACACTTCTAGATATAAAACCCAATACTCTGTTTGCACTCTTGTTACTTACACTTCTAGATATAAAACCCAATACTCTGTTTGCCTTATTTCGAACATTAACGCACTGTTTTCTAGGCCGTAGGTCCGGGCTTACAAGTACCCCTAGGTCTCTTTCACAAGTTTACTTCTCTAGGTTGATGTTGTTAAGGCCGTATACATTATAAGTATTTGTTCTTCCAATATTAAGTACGCTGCAATTGCTGGTGTTGAATTTCATTTGCCATTTTTCAGACCACCCCTGCAGTTTATTTAGATCCTCCTGTAATGCATTTGCATCAATTGAAAAGGAGGTTCCAACTACCTGTTAGGTGCAATATGGATACAACATACTGAAGGTATGAGGAGGCAGCGTGGACGGTACTGCACTCGATCTCCTTCACTCCCCAATTGTGAAATCAGGTGCCCATTAACAACTAGGTGAACTGAGAATGCATGGGAAAGAACCAGCACCCTTAAGAACAGGAGACGAGCGCTGGATCCACTAGACCGCCGCACCACATGGATCAATTACGAAACAACAAAGTAACATGATAATTACAATGAGGCATGACCCTTTAAGAACGTGGCAGTGGTCCTTGTGGGACCCTGACCGCGGTGAGGCGCCACAGTGTGATCGTTGCCAAAATGACCCACCTCTGCCAGTTGTTATAATTAACAGCCACAGTTACATACGGTAGTTAATTTCACTAGTCCTGCGTGCCGGATGTAATTTCTATGTTGTCATAAAAAATAGTAACGATTTGGTGTTTTAACAATTAGTGTTCTTATGCTATTTATAAACTGGTGGTGAGGGAGTAAGAAGTGGTGGACTACCTGGTGGTGATGTAGTGGTGGTAGACTACCTGGTGGTGATGTAGTGGTGGTGGACTGCCTGGTGGTGATGTAGTGGTGGTGGACTACCTGGTGGTGATGTAGTGGTGGTGGACTACCTGGTGGTGATGTAGTGGTGGAGGACTACCTGGTGGTGATGTAGTGGTGGTGGACTACCTGGTGGTGATGTAGTGGTGGTGGACTACCTGGTGGTGATGTAGTGGTGGTGGACTACCTGGTGGTGATGTAGTGGTGGTGGACTACCTGGTGGTGATGTAGTGGTGGTAGACTACCTGGTGGTGATGTAGTGGTGGTAGACTACCTGGTGGTGATGTAGTGGTGGTAGACTACCTGGTGGTGATGTAGTGGTGGTGGACTACCTGGTGGTGAGGGAGTAATTGTGGACTACTTGGTGGTGGAGTACCTGGTGGTGAGGGAGTGGTGATGTACTACCAGGTAGTACACCACCAGGTAGTCCACCAACCACTCCCTCACCACCGGGTAGTAGACTATAAACTTACAGGACCCCACAGGTCAATTTTCAAGTTGGCTGGTTGGCTCTCGTGAGCGTAGGCGTGCGTGGGCGACCCTTTTATCTCTCTCTCTCTCTCTCTCTCTCTCTCTCTCTCTCTCTATATATTTATATATATATATATATATTTATATATATATATATATATATATATATATATATATATATATATATATATATATATGTAATATTCAGGAATTTCAGAGTAATTTCGAATGCCCCGCCATTAGCGATACTGAGCGTTCAAGGTCGTCTGAGGGAAGAGAGCGCTCCCCGCACATAGTGGGAGTTTGTGGAACTAGGCCTATATGATATTTAATGTAATTTGCCGAATTAATAATGATGTGATTCATGAAGTTAAGGGACTATTATTGAATTTGAGATTATTATAGATCGTTTAGCAGTCTGAATGATGTTACGGGTGTCCCAAGGAGTTATTAGTTAGGCGGAAAATAAGTCACGTAGGCCTAAGCTCACGCCTTGAGAGAATGCGACGAGGCCTCTCCCCCAGTCCCGGAGAGCATTCACAGAGACAAGACGTCTCTGCGCGCTTGTCCCAGGAATAGTCACGTGGCCTAGTCACCTGTGTTGCATTATTGCAGAGTAACAAGTAAGTCTCATTCGATCTCAGACAGGGTTAGATAGGGCAGTGATAAAGTAAACTAGAGCTAACAGTGAGTTCATTTCAGGGTTTCCGTGAGAACCCACTTGACTGGAGTTGACCCGGAGTTGACTGCGAGAGATTGACTGCCGTTTGAGACTGAGGGTGGCGATTGTCGCCATTGGACCGAGCAAAGTAGGCCTGCCACTGTTTAGCGGGGTAGCAAAGGATCTCTTGAGTGAACGAGTGCTCCCGACAACTAAACGACCCGGGACCAGCAGTGGGTGATCAGTTCTTACCACTCCGGGCACATCACCACGTGTCCCGAGCTGCTAGCGAAACCCTCTTGCTAACGGGACGCTAAAGCTTCTCTCAACTGTACAAGGTCTGATTGGCTCACTCCCGTCCGCTTTATGGACGCACTGGGAGTACACTGAGGCTATCTGAGTAGACTAATGGTCACACACTGAGACCGTGAGTCTAGGCCTCTAGGAGATACCTGGAGGAACATTTTCCTTCCCTTATTACGGGTGTAGTTTAATAGTTTCTAGATAATTTTGATAATATTGTTTTGAATGTTTGTGCCATCAAGTGGAACCAGAGTGATACTGTGATTTGATTCTTTTAATGCCTCTGATTGTTCTTCATAATTCTGATCTCAGGTATAACCTTGTTCCCCAGAGTAGTGGTTAGGTTAGGTTAGGAAGTGTGCATCTGTTGGGGTGCTATAATTTGGTTGAGTGCCCTTAAGGCCTATTCATTGTAGAGTATTTAATTTCTCATTTTTATTACCATTCCTCAGTGACATATAATTTTGTTGAGTGCCCTTAAGGCCTATTCATTGTAGAGTAGTTAATTTCTTTTTTTAATACCTAAGTGACTGATATTATTGTGTGAAAGCCTTTAAGGCCTGTTTCATGTGTGCACGCAACAGTTCTTAATACTTCGAATTTATTGTTGCCTGAGGTTCTAATAATTTTTATATCAGGTATAACTTTTATTCCCCAGAGTAGTGTTTTAAGTTCAAGTTGAGAGGTGCGCATATTGGTGTACCATTATTTGATTGTGTTTGTAGTGTTGGAGGGAATATAAGTGTCTAAATTTTACAGTGTGTCTCATTCATCCCAGTCACAGACGCTATCCTTCCACGGGTCACGGACAATTTATTTTGTTTAGTAGATTTAAGTGTTCTTGTGCTGGTTCGGGATTTTTCTCAAAGGGGCGCTTCCACTGCCATCACCATCTATTAATTTTAAATAAACCCCAAGTCAAGTGAGAAATAAAGTCCAGTAAATTCCGACCGGTTACATATATATATATATATATATATATATATATATATATATATATATATATATATATATATATATATATATATATATATATATATATATATATATATATATACATATATATATATATGAAAGGATTTTTTAGCCCTTTTAAAACAACGATCAACAAAATCCTTTCATTCCTCTCAAACCAGACAAGTTCCTACACTTAAGAATATTTTGACTCTGCCCTATCGTAATGAATTTGTCCCGTTAGTTCGGTCCCTCAAGCTTCTAAATATTAATGTTGTTTTCAAGTATGACTCAACCATTACCAATATGTTAATAAGGAATAGCCCAAGATTGAATGTAAATGGAAGTGTTTATTGTATTCCATGTAGCAAATTAGGTCAAATAAGAATGAGCCAACGTGGATGACCAGAAAACTTAAACATGACATAGGAATAAAGAAAGGAATATATAAGAAATTAAAGGGAGGGGAGGAGCAGCTCAGAAACAGGTATAATGAACTATCTAGGAATGTTAAGAAAAATGTAAGGAAAGCAAAGAGAGACTATGAAATCAAAATAGCAAGAGAATCCAAGGCAAATCCCAAGGGATTTTTCCAGGTATATAGGACAAAGGTCAAGGACAAAGTTGGGCCTTTAAAGTCAGGGAGGGGAGAATTGATAAATGGCAGTGAAGACATGAGCAAAGCATTGAACAGCTACTTCTTATCAGTTTTCACAGAAGAAATTTGTGATGAAATTCCGGAGGTGGAACTGATATTTAAGGGAAAGGAAGAAGAGAAATTAAAGAATATCACCATCAGAAAAGAGGATGTTCTTAAGAAGATAAATAAACTAAAGAACACAAAATCCCCAGGGCCGGATGAAATTTTTCCTCGAGTCTTAAAAGAGTGTAGGGAACAGATTAGCGGACCCCTCGTAAACTTATTTACAAAATCATTAGACACTGGATTTGTGCCAGAGTTGTGGAAACAAGCGAATGTAGTACCCATATTTAAAAAGGGAGACAGAGCATCAGCGTCAAATTACCAGCCGATCAGCTTGACGTCAGTAGTGGGGAAATTTCTTGAATCAATTATAGCAGATAGCATCCGATCGCATCTAGAGAAAAGCAAATTAATCTACGACTCTCAACATGGGTTTACAAAGGGAAAATCTTGTCTAACAAATCTGCTAACGTTTTTTAGGAAAGTCTTCGAGGTAGTAGATAATGACGAAAATTACGATGTTATTTACTTAGACTTTAGCAAAGCATTTGACAGAGTACCGCATCAGAGGCTTCTGAGAAAAATTAAGGCTCATGGAATCGAGGGGAAAGTTTTAAATTGGATAAAATCATGGCTCACCGATAGAACGCAGAGGGTCAGCGTAGATGGTGTTAAATCTGAGTGGGGCCGTGTAACCAGTGGGGTTCCCCAGGGGTCAGTACTAGGCCCACTCTTGTTCATAATCTACATAAACGATTTAGATACTGGGATCAGCAGTGACATAAGCAAGTTTGCGGATGACACCAAAATAGGGCGGCAAATTAATTCAGGGCAGGATGCAAATGCATTACAGGAGGATCTAAATAAACTGCAGGGGTGGTCTGAAAAATGGCAAATGAAATTCAACACCAGCAAGTGCAGCGTACTTAATATTGGAAGAACAAATACTTATAATGTATACAGCCTGAACAACATCAACCTAGAGAAGTCGACTTGTGAAAGAGACCTAGGGGTACTTGTAAGCCCGGACCTACGGCCTAGAAAACAGTGCGTTAATGTTCGAAATAAGGCAAACAGAGTATTGGGTTTTATATCTAGAAGTGTAAGTAACAAGAGTGCAGAGGTCTTATTGCAACTATATCTTGCGCTAGTTAGGCCGCACCTCGATTATGCGGTTCAGTTCTGGTGCCCCTATTATAGAATGGATATAAATTCACTAGAGTCGGTGCAGCGAAGAATGACAAAAATGATTCAGGGACTTAGAAACCTTCCATATCAGGATAGGTTAAAGAAACTTGACTTGCATTCCCTAGAAAGACGAAGAGTGCGGGGAGATATGATAGAAGTATTTAAGTGGGTGAAAGGAATCAATAAAGGGGATATAGATAAATTTCTTATAATATCCGAGCAGGATAGGACTCGGAGCAACGGATTCAAGTTGGATAAGTTTAGGTTTAGGAGGGAGATAGGAAGAAACTGGTTCACAAATAGGGTGGTGGACGAGTGGAACAAGCTTAGCAACTTTGTAGTAAGTGCGGGAACTCTGGAAAGTTTCAAAAGGAGGCTAGATAGATTCATGGATGATAGAGAGTGGTAGTAACTCTCGACAGGAGCTGCCATGCACAGGCCAACCGGCCTATTGCAGACTCCTTATTTTCTTATGTTCTCATGTTCTTATGTAAATGTAATTGTAATTATGTAGGAGTGACAGGAAAAACACTGCAGCTCAGAATCAAACAACATAAGTATAATATAAGAACAGCATCTGAAAGCAGTGCCTTGTTCGTTCATGTTAGGAATAATAATCACCCCATTGCTTGGGAAAAAGCTTAGAAGTATTTAAATCATCTTGTGTCACAGAAAGACTTCTGGTTGAAGCTAGTTTGATTAAGGAATTAAAATCAATAAACCTTAGTGATGGACAGTTCAAAACTGATAAAATGTTACATAAATTTATTTGTCAGTGTCCCTTATTTTTGACCTGACCTGACTAGTCACGTCACCCCCCCTTCTCTTAAGCTCCTCTGCGTGTGTGTTGGTGTGGGGATTAGTGGATGACATCATAAGAACATAAGAACATGTGAATGGAGGAAACTGCAGCGGGCCTATTGGCCCATACTGGGCAGTCCCGTTTACACCCAACCCCTATTGCTCATATAAGCATCCAACCTATGTTTGAAGCTATTCAGCGTATTCGAGTTAATGATGATATTTGGTAACTTGTTCCATTCATCCACTACTCTGTTTCCAAACCAGTGTTTACCTATTTCACTCCTAAATCTAAATTTGTCTAATTTAAAACCATTGTTACGAGTTCGCTCCTGGTTGGGTAGTTTGAGTACCTTTGTAATGTCCCCTTTGTTTAGCCCTGCCTTCCACTTATACACCTCTATCAGGTCGCCCCTCGCTCTACGTCTCTCGAGGGAGTGCAAATTAAGATGCTTTAACCTGTCTCTATACTCAAGGTTCCTAATGCCCGGGATTAGTCTTGTCATTCTCCTCTGAATTCTTTTCAATGATTCTATATCCATTCTGTAATACGGTGACCAGAACTTAACTGCGTAATCCAGGTGTGGTCTCAAAAGAGCAAGATACAGTTTTAGGATGACCTCGCTAGTCTTGTAACTAACACTCCTTTGTATGAACCCAAGTACTTTATTAGCCTTGTTACGAGCAAAAACACATTGTTTACTTGGCCTAAGGTTCCTACTTATCAGTACTCCTAAATCTCTCTCGCAGTCGGATTTCTCTATGGCATCGTTGTTCATCTGGTATCTGGTTTCCCTGTTTACATCTCCTATACTGAGTACTTTACATTTGTCGACGTTGAATTTCATCTGCCATTTTTCAGACCATTCGAAAAATTTGTTTAGATCTTCCTGTAGTTTTGCCGAGTCCTCGTCAGATTTAATAACACGTCCTATTTTAGTGTCATCAGCAAATTTACTTACGTTCTTTAAATAATTATTTATCCATTTAGGGTCATTGTTGTCTGATCTGAGTTTTTTGTATGGTATGTTCTGCCTTTGTGCATTAAGTAACTCACTATTTAAATTGTCGTGGAACTCGGCAATCTCAGATCTCGTTATCAGGTCGGTGTCATCTGTCAGGTTCACGGCCAAGCGCGACACCCCCTCTCTCAGCTGCCTCTTTAAACTGTCACAGTTTGCCCTTCTGAAATCTGGTACTTTAGTGGAATTTTCCTTACGTCTGCCCTGAAAATCTAACTGGAATCGAATTTCTTTGTGATCGCTGTTTGCAAGTTCGTTCCCTACCTCGACATTGCTAATGAGGTTTTCTCTGTTCGACAGAACTAAATCGAGTATATTATTACCCCGTGTGGGTTCGGTTTTATGTTTACTTAGGAAACAGTCCTGGATCGTCTCGAGAAAATCCTCTGATTCTGAGTTACCCGTAAGGTCAGTCCAATCTACTTGGCCAAGGTTAAAGTCGCCTACTATACAGACTTTGTTGTGCATGGAAGCCCTGCGCATTTCATCCCAGATATGTCGCTCATTGACGCTATCAAGATTGGGGGGTCTATATATTACTCCTGTGATTAATTTTTCCCGACCGTCGCTTAATTCTATCCAAATTGTTTCTGTATTCCTCTCAGTTTTTATTTCCTTATTTATTTCACACTTCAGATTATCCCTTATAGATTGCTACTCCGCCTCCTTTCCTCGTCTGCCTATCGGTATGGAACAGTTTGTAACCCGCAATTTGGTATTCGACTGGTAAGTCACGTGTGTCTAGGTTGATCCATGTTTCAGTGAATGCAATTATATCGATTTTTTCGGTACATACCAAGGCCCTAATATCATCCATTTTGTTTCTCATACTTCTACTGTTCGCTTAGTATACATTTAAGTTAGTCGTGTTCTGAGTCCTCCCCTTACCGCGTTTAGTTTTAAACTCCCTGTCTAATTTAGTTTTGTCATCATTCCTAAGACTATTTCCTTGCAATCTTTCACTTTGTTTACCCGCTCCCACTGCAGTCTCCTCCACCCCCGTGCTCATATGTTCTCCTAGCAGTTTAAAGACTTCGATATCTTTTGACCTGACCTCATGTTTTTAAGGTCACCCTATATATTTAAGCTTCTCTCTGTCCATGTAATCCAGTTGCCTCTGAAGATGTCTTGAATAAAGACGAAAGCTAAGGTACTCCGTTGTTTCCATTTTCCAGTGTGATTTTATCAAGATTTATCTTATCCACGTTTTCATTGAGGATTTACATGAAATATATATATATATATATATATATATATATATATATATATATATATATATATATATATATATATATATATATATATAACATTAGGTTCAAAGAAAATAGATGACAACGGATGGCAAAGTAGAGAGAGGAGCAGCAAGAATATTAACAAGGAAATGGGGATATAGAGGAGTAAAACTGAGAGTGAGAAGTTTTGGTCACCGGCCCTTTGGAGAAGAGGCCTGTGAGGAGTTCGTTCAACAGTACTTGAAGTAAACATCAACATTCATTTTATGAGAGAGTGTTCATAGTTGAGCCTATCAACCATGATAATCCAACATTCAAATAAGAAAGGAAAAGCGTCCTTGGAGTTTTAACCGAGTAAACTGAGTTTCTGAAGTTTAAAGACAAAAGGAGACTAAGATACAGCAGCACAAATACTCACTTGCATTCTCAAAAATTCATGATAAGTATCTCATGTAACGATAGAGGAGACAACATAGCTTGTTGCAGCATAGTTACAATATAATGTGGAGGCTGTCTTGGCCACCATCTTCGTGAGTCAGTTAGATATATTCTCACATCAACTCTGGCAGACAACAAACTGTGGGTCTTGGATGACCCTTGGCCTTACAGAGAAGTGACCTCTGCCATACACACACACCAATAACACGAACAGTCACTAGTGGAAGGCTTTCCCCTTCACCTTACTTGTGGCAGCTACGCCAGACGAAACTCCTACCTATAGTGTCGGTGTTGCGGCCTCCGCAGGTGCAGCCAGGGCTTCCTACACCAACAGGTGCAGCGGCCTCCTACACCAGCAGGTGCAACGGCTGTCTCTTACACTAGAATGTGCAGCGGAGGTCTCCTACACCAGCAGGTGCAGCGGAGGTCTCTTACACCAGCAGGTGCAGCGGAGGTCTCTTACACCAGCAGGTGCAGCGAAGGTCTCCTACACCAGCAGGTGCAGCGGAGGTCTCTTACACCAGCAGGTGCAGCGGAGGTCTCTTACACCAGCAGGTGCAGCGAAGGTCTCCTACACCAGCAGGTGCAGCGGAGGTCTCTTACACCAGCAGGTGCAGCGGAGGTCTCTTACACCAGCAGGTGCAACGGATGTCTCTTACACCAGCAGGTGCAGCAGAGGTCTCTTGCACCAGCAGGTGAAACGAATGTCTCCTACACCAGCAGGTGCAACGGATGTCTCTTACAACAGCAGGTGAAACGAATGTCTCCTACACCAGCAGGTGCAACGTATGTCTCTTACACCAGCAGGTGCAGCGGAGGTCTCCTACACCAGCAGGTGCAGGGGAGGTCTCTTACACCAGCAGGTGCAGCGAAGGTCTCCTACACCAGCAGGTGCAGCGAAGGTCTCTTATACTAACAGGTGCAGAGGAGGTCTCTTACACCAGCAGGTGCAGCGGAGGTCTCTTACATCAGCAGGTGCAGCAGAGGTCTCTTGCACCAGCAGGTGCAGCGGAGGTCTCTTACATCAGCAGGTGCAGCGGTCTCTTACACCAGCAGGTGCAGGCGAGGTCTCTTACACCAGCAGGTGCAGCAGAGGTCTCTTACACCAGCATGTGCAGTGGTCTCCTACACCAGCAGGTGCAGCGGCCTCCCACACGAGCAGGTGCAACGGATGTTTCTTACACCAGCAGGTGCAACGGATGTCTCTTACACCAGCAGGCGCAACGGAGGTCTCTTACACTAACAGGTGCAGCGGAGGTCTCTAACACCAGCAGGTGCAGCGGAGGTCTCCTACACCAGCAGGTACAACGGCTGTCTTTTACACCAGCAGGTGCAACGGAGGACTCTTACACAAGCAGGTGCAGCGGAGGTCTCTTACACCAGCACGTGCAGCGGAGGTCTCTTACACCAGCAGGTGCAGCGGAGATCTCTTACACCAGCAGGTGCAACGGAGGTCTCTTACACTAACAAGGGCAGCGCAGGTCTCTTACACCAGCAGGTGCAGGGGAGATCTCTTACACCAGCAGGTGCAGCGGAGATCTCTTACACCAGCAGATGCAGCGGAGGTCTCTTACACCAGCAGGTGCAGCGGAGGTCTCTTACACCAGCAGGTGCAACGGATGTATCTTACACCAGCAGGTGAAACGAATGTCTACTACACCAGCAGGTGCAACGGATGTCTCTTACACCAGCAGGTGCAGGGGAGGTCTCTTACACCAGCAGGTGCAGCGAAGGTCTCCTACACCTGCAGGTGCAGCGGAGGTCTCTTACACCAGCAGGTGCAGCGGAGGTCTCTTACACCAGCAGGTGCAGCGAAGGTCTCCTACACCAGCAGGTGCAGGGGAGGTCTCTTAAACCAGTAGGAGCAACGGAGGTCTCTTACACCAGCAGGTGCAACGGATGTCTCTTACACCAGCAGGTGCAGGAGAGGTCTCTTGCACCAGCAGGTGAAACGAATGTCTTCTACACCAGCAGATGCAACGGATGTCTCTTACACCAGCAGGTGAAACGAATGTCTCGTACACCAGCAGGTGCAACGGATGTCTCTTACACCAGCAGGTGCAGGGGAGGTCTCTTACACCAGCAGGTGCAGCGAAGGTCTCTTACATCAGCAGGTGCAGGGGAGGTCTCTTACACCAGCAGGTGCAGCGAAGGTCTCCTACACCAGCAGGTGCAGCGAAGGTCTCTTTCACCAGCAGGTGCAGCGAAGGTCTCTTACATCAGCAGGTGCAGCGGAGGTCTCTTGCACCAGCAGGTGCAGCGGAGGTCTCTTACTTTAACAGGTGCAGCGGAGGTCTCTTACATCAGCAGGTGCAGCGGTCTCTTACACCAGCAGGTGCAGGCGAGGTCTCTTACACCAGCAGGTGCAGAGGAGGTCTCTTACACAAGCAGGTGCAGCGAAGGTCTCTTACACCAACAGGTGCAGCGGAAGTTTCTTACACCAGCAGGTGCAGGGGAGGTCTCTTACACTAGCAGGTGCAGTGGAGGCCTCCTACACCAGCAGGTGCAGCGGCCTCCCACACGAGCAGGTGCAACGGATGTTTCTTACACCAGCAGGTGAAACGGATGACTCTTACACCGGCAGGCGCAACGGAGGTCTCTTACACTAACAGGTGCAGCGGAGGTCTCTAACACCAGCAGGTGCAGCGGAAGTCTCTTACACCAGCAGGTGCAGCGGATGTCTCTTACACCAGCAGGTGTAGCGGAGCTCTCCTACACCAGCAGGTACAACGGATGTCTTTTACACCAGCAGGTGCAACGGAGGACTCTTACACAAGCAGGTGCAGCGGAGGTCTCTTTCACCAGCACGTGCAGCGGAGGTCTCTTACACCAGCAGGTGCAGCGGAGATCTCTTACACCAGCAGGTGCAACGGAGGTCTCTTACACTAACTAGGGCAGCGCAGGTCTCTTACACCAGCAGGTGCAGGGGAGATCTCTTACACCAGCAGGTGCAACGGAGGTCTCTTACACCAGCAGGTGCAGCGGAGGTCTCTTACACCAGCAGGTGCAACGGATGTATCTTACACCAGCAGGTGAAACGAATGTCTACTACACCAGCAGGTGCAACGGATGTCTCTTACACCAGCAGGTGCAGGGGAGGCCTCTTACACCAGCAGGTGCAGCGAAGGTCTCCTACACCCGCAGGTGCAGCGGAGGTCTCTTACACCAGCAGGTGCAGCGGAGGTCTCTTACACCAGCAGGTGCAGCGAAGGTCTCCTACACCAGCAGGTGCAGGGGAGGTCTCTTACACCAGCAGGTGCAACGGATGTCTCTTACACCAGCAGGTGCAACGGATGTCTCTTACACCAGCAGGTGCAACGGATGCCTCTTACACCAGCAGGTGCAGGGAGGTCTCTTACACCAGCAGGTGCAGCGAAGGTCTTCTACACCAGCAGGTGCAGCGGAGGTCTCTTACACCAGCAGGTGCAGCGGAGGTCTCTTACACCAGCAGGTGTAGGGAAGGTCTCCTACACCAGCAGGTGCAGCGGAGGTCTCTTACACCAGCAGGTGCAGCGGAGGTCTCTTACACCAGCAGGTGCAGCAAAGGTCTCCTACACCAGCAGATGCAGCGGAAGTCTCTTACACCGGCAGGTGCAAGGGAGGTCTCTTACTCCAGCAGGTGCAGAGGAGGTCTCTTACACAAGCAGGTGCAGCGAAGGTCTCTTACACCAACAGGTGCAGCGGAAGTCTCTTACACCAGCAGGTGCAGGGGAGGCCTCTTACAGCAGCAGGTGCAGTGGAGGCCTCCTACACCAGCGGCGGCCTCCAGTGGAAGGTAAGACCACCAATATGGGGTGAGAGGTGGCTCGGGCTACTCCTTCCTCCTTAACATGAATAATAATATCTTTCAACTTCTTGTTCTCCTACTTGACACACCGTAAGCGTAATTATAGTGTACGCGACACTCGTTTCACTACAGGGCTCTGTCTCCGACAAGTGGGTGTATGGCTCTACCTAGGCTGCACACACACCCTATGTGAGTTAAATAATCTAAGTGGCTAGGAAGCCTGCCTCCCACACAGTTAATTATAACACTCCTTTCTTCATATTCCTTGCTAACTGCAATAAATTCGTAAATCTAGAGAGATAAATTAAGAAGAATACAGATACTGTATATTTATAAGAGATCCACCAAAAAAATTAAATATGGAAAGAACATAAAATTTATATTGTTTTTTTTTTTTTGTAGAGAGCTATCGTGACAGTGAATAAAGGAAGACAGGAAATATAGAAAGCAATCATGAGTGAAAGAAGGGATGAACCATAGAAACTACTAGGACTGGTACATAATTATTATAAATAGGTATCTTGTGTGTAGGAGAAGAGAAAGAACAGAGTCAGCAGGAAGAGACAGGAAGAAGCAACAACCTCAGTGACACACCGTACACTTCTCGCCCTGATTGTCTGGCTTGTGTCAGTAGTTCCGGGTGAATGTGTTAACACTGCTAGACGCAACACGTGTACACCACTGTTACAACACCATACATACCTTCCTACCAGCACCTCTCCACATACCCATGCTCTCTTGTCTTGTTGATCACAAACCTTTACACACATGTGTTGCTCTGTATTAACATTTTCAAATTTGCCTGATAGAAAACAAATGTGGGGAGACACTATTATTCATTCAATTAGAAAAAAAAAGGCGGTGCATTCAACCCTCAAACTATCGCCCAGTTTCCCTCATCTTAACAAAAACAAAAACTTTCGAAAAAGTATCTCAACATAACAATATCTCAGTAACAAGCATAAAGGTTTTGTGGTGGCGGACTACTGCTGATCTTATAACACCCCATACATGCAGTACTGAACACCCGCGTTGTAACTCTTGACATTCCCAAAACTTGTGACGAAGTTTGGTGTCAATCACTATATTTTACTTACAAAATTACCTTCCTGTGGTCTTTTTTTTAGTCTCTTTATTATTTTTTTTTCTAGCGGACTGCAGATTGGACGTAGTCTGGAAGCTCTCTTTTCCTGGCTATCATTCTGTCAGTGGTGGGGTTCCACAAGTTCCATACTAGCACCACCTCTTCTCTTATTTACACACTAATGATCTCTCAGCGAGAAAACCCACCTTGAATGTCGCTGTTACTCAGTATTAAGTATAGCGTGCAGAAAACAAACCTCTTCATCTCTACACGAAGATTTTGCATGCACAGCTAAGTGGGGTGCATCCAACGGCACTCAAAGAAAATGCATAAAATTCAGTACCAGGAGTGATGTTGCACAGTTTAACAGACACTGACAACACCAACATCCCATCATCACACAGCATTGGGATTTTTGGCATATCTTCCTCCTAAAACCTTACCACGACAACTTTTCAGATCTCTGGCCAAAATTGTTTCGATGAAGTTTGGACTCATGTTCAGAATTAGGTCCTACTTTACTGATGAATAGTTAGCAACTGTACACGTAAGTCATGTACAGTTGTACACTCCCAGGTGCTGACATTTATGGGCTGGCTGGGTGTGGCGTGGAGGCATTTCACCTCCTCGATTTAGTGAACAATCAGCAGTAATAACCTTACCAGACAACTTCCTGCCACTGCTCAATCGTAGACATGATTAAGTTATAAAAAATAACGAACTGTGTTGTATTTATAATAACAAAATTCATTTTGAAAATATAAATAATTATAACAAATAAATAAATATAAAACACACTCATCTAGATTTATTCCCTGACATGCATTTTTTCAGAATCGCACGCCTAGTACCTGCAAACAGCAGCTGACTCATTAACATCATTGTCAATCAATCTTTACCTACTTTCCAGTTCCCTTGTTTTGACATCCTACTGTCCCATTCCTGACATTCTGGTCATGAATGGCGACATTACTTACCCTACCCTTGCACCTGGTCTGTGTCATCTGAGAAAGCGCTACAATTAAATAACGAATAAAATATTATGGAAGCTTCAAGGCGATGTACAGTAATGTACAGTACACAGGTCCAGCATTGTGTATGGGAAACTAATAAAAACCAAACAGAAGTGAAGGTTACGACAAATATCACAGCTGTTAGCAGATGTTAGTACAGACTAAAAACAGTAAACCAGTGGTGTTATTGTTTACAAAGTTTTGGACACAGGAAGAGGTTGAAACAAAAACTGCTTGGATCTGAGAATATATTTTGAGGAAGATAAATGGACCAATGTTGAACCGAAAAGAAGACAACGAAAATTCGGTGAGAAATAATAAAGCATCCCTTAATACTGAAGCTATCAAAACGTAAACAGACTATGGGGGGTGATTGGCGAGTATACAGGATATCAGAGAAAGCACTACAGGGAAAGTTTGAGGTGAAGCGATATTGTAGAAGACCAAAAAAAGATCTGGAAGTTTTTAGGTAGATGATATAGAGCAGTTTGGAGGAGACCCAAGAAGGTTGGCTTAGCACAGAAGTGAAAGACGAGACATTTCAAAAGCAGAGTGGAGTCAGAGTTTGGCCTGAGAGCGTGTGTGTGAAACGTGGGACTGGTAATAGCAGCCGACATTACGTATTTGGCAGTGTGTGTTGATATAAGAGAGGTGCTCCCTGTCCGTCTTTGGTGACTAGCATAATTCTCAGATAGTTAAGGTTGTCACAGAGTCTATAAAACGGGTGACTCGCTCATCTGCAGCAGAGATCCACGTCACTGAGCGGCCCATGCACAACACCAGCTCCACCTCCTGAAGAACACGCGCGCCCAGACT
Source organism: Homarus gammarus (assembly GCA_958450375.1). NCBI lineage: Eukaryota > Metazoa > Arthropoda > Malacostraca > Decapoda > Nephropidae > Homarus > Homarus gammarus. The sequence goes on along the minus strand of CAUDMG010001195.1, from coordinate 12,270 downwards.
AGTCACAGTGAAAATTGTTAACTAGAATTACGTGGTTATTTTTTGTTGGGGCTGGTTGATGGGGAAATCATCTTGAATAATGACTTAAACAGGTTATTCAATAACCTGTAACTTTCATCTCTAATAATAATAATAAAAATAATAATAATAATAATAATAATAATAATAATAATAATAATAATAATAATAAAAATAATAATAATATGAAGAAGAAGAAGGTTACTTTAATGTTTTAATGTTTTATACTTTCAGGTTACTGCAATTCATAACCAACACGAGTGACGCCATCCCCATTTCGCTGAAGAGTTGGTATGGATGCCGCTGATAATGTAGGTTGCTGATTTTTATCTTCAAGCATGACCGTGGGACACAACCTCTCCCCCACTCTCCTATTTCTACAACACAGAAATACATATAAAAAAAAACTATATTGGGTGCGACTATAACATGCGGTCAACAAGATATTTTGGTTAGGTTAGGTTACGTTAGGTTAAGTTAGGTTAGGTTAGACTAAAGATGTCTTTGTAGACCGCACGCTATAGTAGCATCCTGAATTGACAGCTTTGTTGTTCCAGCGAACGATAAACAGGAAAAGCCAAGAGTACACTGACAGGCTGTTGTTGTTCTCTATACATATACCGACATAATTAGTCGTCCTCTTTATGTCATAGCTTACATGACAACTACTGAACATACAGGGAAACTGAGAGAGTGAATAGCGAGAGATGGAGACTAGAAAGTGAGAAAGTGGATAAGAGAGCGTATACTGTAAGTCGGGCTGCTCACTGTGACGGTGCAGGTTTACGGTGGTGGGGTGGTGTTGGTGGTTACTGACACACCAGGGGGGGGGGGGGGGGACTCTAACACGCTCGCTTTCATCTGTTTTTGCATTAACCAATACCCACCTTTGTTACTAAATTACAATACAGTAAGGTTTTCTGTTTTTGTCTTTGGACTCTCACTTATAATACATACATTAGTTTTAATAGTGAATGATATTTCAGATGCTAAAGCCGTTTAAACGTAAGACACAATAAGGGTCTGACGTTATTATTTATCACGTCTCAGCCTTGCTCTCTATCCCTCACGTGATATATCACAAATATTTTACAGAGTGATATATTCACATTGTATTCTGGCGATCTATCGCGATACGGCACATTAAATCTTAATATTGTACATATCACATTTTTTGTTGTTGGCATGAGCAAGAAGTATCAATATGACAGGTTGCCAGGCGGGAAATAAAAACGTTATTAATGAAAGTAAGGTAATAAAATAATGTTGATGGATAGAGAAAAATTTGAGAAAATAAGACTGATTAGAATAATGGTGAAGGTCCAGAAGCGACACGGACTATGATAATATTTAATATTAAAATTAAAGCTTCATAAATCCTACAAGATGGTAAAACAATATTTGTGGCGGTCATCTCCAGCCTAAGATTTGTTAAAATATACTGAGCACTACCAACAGCTTTCAATAAAAATGTTAATTAAAGAACAAATTCAATTTGTAATTATCATTACAATGTTTAGGAAAAAAATAAGCACTTAAGAGTACAATTCTTGGGAAGGAATCTTGTTGCAAGACAAAGAACAGATAGTCAGATAGCTTAGGCAGACGACACACAACCTGTGCCTAACCATTAGGAGAGGGGAAGTTTCATGTTTTTCTGGGCAGTTGGTGAATAAATCCATCCTTACACACGGTGAGCAGCGGGAAGAACAGAGCCAAACATTCCTTCACACCCCTGAAGACAATACACTGGGGTCAGAAGTGGTGGCTTATAGAGCATCTCACGCCCAGGACCTGACCACAAGGTCCACCAACCAACTACTGTACTACTCATTGAGGGTGAAGCACTGTACTGAAAGACTTTTATAAGGCAAGGACGGATATATAGGTCAGAAGTGTGGACACTTTCAGCAGACACCAGAAAGAGGTTAGAAGCATTTGAAATTTGGTGTTATATACAAATGATAAGAATAAGCTACACTGACAGGAAAACAAATGAAGAAGTACTAAGATTAACAAGAACGTCAAGAAAAAGAAAAATTAGATAATTTGGCGATACAATAAGGGATTAGGGGATAATAACAGAAATATTAAAGGGCAAAGTTGAGGATAGGAGAAGGCAGAGACTGGGATGGATGAATTAAATTTAAAAATGGTTCCTCAGAGAGATACAAAACCTTGGAGGATTGGTAATAACAGCCCGAGTAGGTATAGAGGGGAGGTCTGTGGTCGCCAACCCTCAGGTATAAGGACGGTACTCTGATTGATTGTATTGAGACAATAGGTTACTGACGTTAACTTTATAATGTTTTTACTGCGCTTCAACAACTAAGGTCATTAACCCCTTCACTATGGGGACGCCACTTTTAATATTTTATTTGACTAATGTCAGAGGATTTTATTCAGCTCAGAGGGCAGCCCGTACACAAGGGGTTAGTACATATCTCCACTAAACACATAACAAGGTTAGGAATCATACTAATTCAGCAACAATTAAAATTTATAAGAGATAGAACTATCTGGTTTTACTGACAAGATGCATGCAAATGGGATCATTAAAACCTTGAACCAAAGAAGTACACATTGCTTACCGAATATACTCTATAGCCCCCAATAGAGAAATCCACATAAAAAATTAACTAAATACACACAAAAGGTACAACATCGAAGACAACTAACGTGAATCTTTACTCAACAAAAGTATACAAACACAAGAGGACTGAAGAAATAGGCACACTCACAACGAGGACTGAAGATGATGGGGGGGTCAGAGCGAGAATACAGGCTACACCGGAAGAAATTGCAACATATGAATGCACGACTGCAACGCAACGTTATTAAATGTTTTCCCATCATATTCTTCCTACTAATACTGGTGAGAAGGAGAAAGCCAGTCACTTCTTAACTGAGCGTGAGAGTGAAAAGGCGCCTAGGTAACGAGTGATTAACCAGACAATAAAAGGTAAATTTGCTTTGTCACACCATTCTGTTAGAAAGTCAAAAATATATTTTTCTAGTGTATTTGTGTGTGTTTAGACCGAATATGACCTTCATTTCGGGGGGAAATTAGCGGGGTTTTTTCGATTTTTTTTTCGTTGGAAGTTTTCCGAAAACAAATCATGGCAAAATACACCCAAAAAACACTAGAAAAACAAAAACCAAACCTAACCTAACCTAACCTAACTGACTCTCACCATATGATGGAATCACCTATTTCTTACCTTATTGGCCTGGTTCTTGTTCGTCGTTGGATTCTGAGATTCTTACACAACGCCACATATGTTGGTCTTTGCGATACTTACATTCAGTCTTGCTCTTAGTACACTTTACTGAGGTTGGAAGAACACCATGCGATCGAAAAAATGCTACAGTTTCTTCGTCTTTTTCCCAAAAACTCGCAATCAGCTCCATATGACTGAAGTGACACCCATCGCAGACTGCCATGGTCGGAACTGAAGTTACTGAACTTGAATTTCGAAATATGAGAAACCCAAAGTAAAACTCGAATTTGATTGGGCCAAATATACCGCGAATTAAACCCAAAATCATTTTAATTGGTTTCAAAAACAAAAAACGCTTTTGATTGGCCGCGTGACGTGTACGGGAACGCATGCGCGTGATGATTTATGAAGGAGACGCAAGAGACACGCAGTGTTGGTGGAGAGGCAGATGATAATGGCGGAAGATTAATGGAAGAAAATAGAGAAAATTTTGGATTAGCTATCTCCGTTATTATACATTTCCCCCGGTAATGTAATAGATGAAAATTATCTTATAATTAGACGTCTTATTCGAATATGATAATAGATTAGTGATAGGAATGAACGGTGTGTAAACGCAATAATACCCAATAAAAGATTCATTTCCTTAATTAAAGTTCTTTCCTGTCAGGTAAACAATTGGAAGGGAAAGCAACTGCAAAAGCTCAACTATTAACAAACTGCTGTTGAGTTGAACGGGACGTAAGGAGAACATTTTCAGAAAAGTTGTAGTACAGAATATTAGGAATCCACTTTAAAATATCACTTGATGATACCGAGTCGTTTTTTATCATTATTGGGCATTTCTTATTGTTACTTCTCATCACTTCATTCAATAATTTATATTGTCCGCAGTCAGGACCACTTATAGCCCTCGCCTTTCTATTTTACAGTCCTCCTCCCCCTCCCCCTCCTCTTCCTCCTCCTCCATCTCATGCACAACAACAAACACTCCACAAAAACTGGTTGAGCAAAAGCGGAACCCATCGACACACACTGCAACACACAGCGGTGGGTGCCTGGTGGTATAACACCCATGTCTCGCATTGTGAAGAATTATCAACTGTTCTTGGTAAGAGAAAATGGTGTTGGGTGAAAGTAGCGGATAAGTGAACGATATGCGATAAGTTACGATGTTACTCGATCTGCCACGTTTGTTATGAAAGGACTCAAATGGCAGAGGTGAATCTTAATATTCAACAGCTCTGTGTTTTACATGATAGGAAAAGTAGGTATTTCTCACTTGCCTTCTCGATCATGATGACCTACACTCAGCAGAGCAAGTGACTTAGGAATGTTGGTCAGGTTACTAACAAAGTGCAGTTCATGGAATTCCCGTTAAAAGAGAAACTCTTGATTCCTGGTCAAGGTCATGGTAAGCACCAAGAGGCAGCATAGAAGGCCTCAACACCTCTCCGACGCCACTTCATTCCACTCACACGCTGGGGAAGTTCACAAAAAGGTGAATTCCCATTGCTGTCGCTTTCATCGTCGAGGTCAGTGCAGCCAAGTTACCCTCTGATGCCATTGTCTTCTTCCTGTTTATAATTCAACTTCATGTTACAACGTCACTTACGTTCCCAAATATTCTCTCCTAGCATGCTGGCCAGTGGTCTCCATACCCCAAGACACCACCCGTGGTTTCCGTACCCCAAGACACCACCCGTGGTTTCCGTACCCCAAGACACCGCCCGTGTTCTCCATGCCCCGAGACACCGCCCGTGGTCTCCATACCCCAAGACACCGCCCGTGGTCTCCATACAGCAAGACATCGCCCGTGTTATCCATACCCCAAGACACCGCCCGTGGTCTCCATACCCCAAGACGCAACATTACCGCCTCAGAATAAACCCCACATTAAGGTTGTGAACGCAGTATGAACCAACACACAGATAAATTATGAATGACTGGAAGATCACCCATGACCCATGACGTCAATATGTCATTAAAGACTACTTCAGCCGTAATGCAGTAATTATTAATGATCCAGGTTTTTTTTTTTGCCTCTTTCACTCAGTCGCCCACACACTGCCTAGTAGAGAGTTTATTGAGTTTGAGTGAAGCGTTACAGTTTTACGTGAGTGTGGACCCACAATATTCTGACTGATGATTTGCGAACTAATCGTAGATTGGGTTAAGATAGATCATATTGAGATTAGGTGAAGTTGTGTTAAACGACACTTAATTAGTTTAAGTTAGTTTAGATAATGTTAGCTTGAGTGTGATTAAGGTTGGAGAAGGTAAACAATGAGCGGCAGGTGAGTGGAGTTCAAAGTAACTTATGTGACGTCTTCTCCCATAGCCTGCCATCTCTCTATCATTCAGCATCGATCATGGCCAGTGCACCGTCATGCTCCCACACTGTTTCTTATCGACTGCGTTTAGGGAAGTCATTTGATCGTCTTTCTTGACTGACTTACTGAGAACTCTTTTTTACCACTTCCCCACCCGTTCGCACGTCAATACCGGGTGCACAATTGTTGCCCACGCTAAAATAACTTTGACAAATTATTGGTCATTCCTGTTTTGTAATGATCAGTGTCTCTCTCGCTCTTTCTCACACATTCACATTCACTCAGTCACTGTAGCATCCTCAGGTGTGAAGAAGGTAGGCGACCACGGGCTACCATCCCACACATTTTAGGGTTATTTTGGCCATTTTCCTATATTTTATATCTCTCCGGTGTAGCGTCTGAGACTTCCCCCAGTTTGGCTAGGTTGGATTTGGTAACGTTAGGTCTCACGGTGATCATAAGTTAGTATTTATCTGCATAAATAATTCTTGTGGTCCCGACCGGACCTAACCTTCTCTAAACAAAATGGGTAAGCCCCAAGACCGCTGCACCGGGGAACCAGTATTAATTTAATCCCTGTCATAATTATGTTTAACATCCTCCTATAACCATATTTCTGAATTTCCACCTTCTGATGCGTACAGTTTATACTGTATAGTACTAACAATAATTAGCATTTCAGCATACTATTTCTTCAACTAAATTAAGTTCCTTTTAAACAGATCTCTAAGGTCATCATTAGCTTCTTTTGTTTGTCCTCTTCTTGTTTTAATGTGTCTTTCACATTCACCACCACAACTAATGTTATTTCTTAACTCCACAATATTATCACCAGTTTAAGTGTCCTGTTGCTTACCATGATTTTTATTTCAGGATTTATTTTCAATTTGGAAAAAAGTTTTAAACTTTACAATCTGATGGTATCACTCTAGTCACACTTGACCTCGGGCACTGCATCACCTCCTCCTGCGCTGGCTTTCGATTCACAGCCACACCCACGGTCTTCCGCAGTCTCTCTTCTCATCTCTCATCATTGGACCCCATTGTTTCACCTTCCTGTGAGTGAATCTTTCATGAACGTGGTGTGACTTCTTTCTTTCTTTCTCCTCCCAATAGCCGCCCGTCCATGTGTTGGCTGTACTTGAAAAAATACTTGTTCATTTTTTTCGTCTGTATCCTTCAATCTGTTGACCAGTTTGTTTCTATGGCTCTTCATTACCAGTGAGAGGAGTAGTGTCATCTGCATACCCAACATTTGATATCACTTAACTCGCATTCCTCAAACGTTACTTCCATTTTCTTTAAACAAAAAAAAAATCTGATAAATTTACATAATTTGGAACTTAGCTCACAACCTTATCCAGCTTCCTATCTCCCCTAAAACAAATTACTGTAGTAACTTAAAAAAAATTACCAACACTGCAACTACCTGATGCCAGTAAAAAAATTTTAAATATTTTTTTTTTCAAACAATAATACCTCCTATTTTTTCCCCAAGACGTTTCTCCAAACAAATTCTCTCTCTCTCTCTCTCTCTCTCTCTCTCTCTTTGTGTTTCTGCTCGTCACATTGCATATAAAAGTGATGTTAACATCATTACCACACACACACATATATATATATATATATATATATATATATATATATATATATATATATATATATATATATATATATATATATATATATATATATATATATATATATATCATACTTTTTATTTCTTGATTTTAGCTTTGTATGTAGGTCTCTCATCATTTTTGTCGGTTTTGAAGTGGATTGCTCTTTTTTAAATTTTTAAAGTTTATCGAAGGTAAATTTTCGCATAATATTATGTTTATATATATATATATATATATATATATATATATATATATATATATATATATATATATCATGTAGATCCACAATGAAAACGTGAATAAGATATATCTTGATAAAATCACACAGGAAAAAGGGAAACAATGGAGCACCTTAGCTAAACCAAAGAAGTATGCCTTGTGTGTGTTTGTTTGTGTGTCCGCACGAGAATCTCGGAAACTACTTTACCGATCTGTAGTGATGATGGATGGTGTTATATGTAGTGATGATGGATGATGTTGTATGTAGTGATGATGGTTGGTGTTATATGTAGTGATGATATATATATATATATATATATATATATATATATATATATATATATATATATATATATATATATATGTTGATAAAATCACACGGGAGAATGGAAACAACGGAGTACCTTAGCTTTCGTCTTTATTCAAGACATCTTCAGAGGCAACTGGATTACATGGACAGAGAGAGGCTTAAATATACAGGGTGACCTTAAAAACATGAGGTCAGGTCATAATGGTGACATCCACTAATCCACACACCAACACACACGTAGAGGAGCTTAAGAGAAGGGTGGTGACGTGACTAACCAGGTCAGGTCAGAGAAAAGGGACCCACAAAATAACTATCATACATCTAGATCAAAGGTTTTCAAAGCATTTTTAACCTTGGGCCACTGACAAATAAATTTATTTAACATATTATCAGTTTTGAACTGACCATCACAAAGGTTTATTGATTTTAATTCCTTAATCAAACTAGCCTCTCTCTGTCCATGTAATCCAGTTGCCTCTGAAGATGTCTTGAATAAAGACGAAAGCTAAGGTACTCCGTTGTTTCCATTTTCCCGTGTGATTTTATCAAGATATATATATATATATATATATATATATATATATATATATATATATATATATATATATATATATATATATATATATATATATATATATATAAAACAAAGAAGTCTGTCTGTCTGTTTGTTCACCTTTCTCTGGGATCAAACCCGGGTTCGCTTGCTGGCGAGGCGAGCATGCTTACCATTGCACCCCAGGTCGCCAATAAGACGAAGTTCTGGTGAATTTTCTTGAAGAAAATGAACCTCACCTGGTGCCTGATCAAGCAAATGCTTATGAACAGCTCTTGCAAGCGATACAAGCGGAGCAGGGAGGTATGATCTTTCTCTATGCACGTGGCGGGACAGGAAAAACATTCCTGTCAACCTTCTGTTGGCCAAAGTACGTCATCAGGGGAAAATTGCACCTGTATGTATATTATGTATGCTGGATTATATATCATGTATGTATATTATGTATGTGCTCCATTTATGTATTATTTATTCAGCCTAGCTAGCAGCGTGTGGCAATGTTATTACCATATCCCACACGCTTAATTAATGTGCCTGGCGACGTATGGAAGCTGCTAATGTATCACTTGCCATACGTCGTCTATAGCAGTTAACATGGCGCAGTGCGTAGTCTTGCTGGATAATTACGAGTGATAGTGCAAAGTTTGTGGAAAGCCGGCTCTCGCTTGGGTCAATTCCCGCGCGTCATCTCTCCTCGAAGAATTTCAGCAACTTTGAGCAGTGTCAGTGACAGTGATTTTCTGTGAAGTGTTTAGTGCATTGTGTGTTTCGTGCCATTCATGTGTGACCTTGTTCTAAAGGATTCCCAAGGTATACGGCACGTTCTGGGCATTTGTAAGGAGTAGAGTTCAGTGCACCCGTCTCTGACCGCGTTCTGAGGGTAACCGGACTGACTGGGAGTCGCCTAGCCTCTCCCTCCACCCCCTCACAGCGCCGCCTCCACCCCCCTCACAGCGCCGCCTCCACCCCCCCTCACAGCTGGGGCGAGACGCTTTGCCCGCCCGGGACACACACTCACTCACACACATACATGTACTAACACTCGCTGACCGCGCGGCTTCCTCATATATATTTTATATATATAATCTACTTATCTGTGTATTTAATTAATTTTTTTGTCTGAAATCTTGTTGATACGACGGGCTGACCGGTCAACACTGATTTAAGACACAGTACACAGATGAAGTAGTCATGTCTCATGCCCTACGTAGCCGTGGACCCAGCGCCTGGATGAGTCAGGCGGGTGATAGCCCCGCAGAGATGGATGACCAGGCCGGCCACGACGCTCCAGCCCCCACATCGCGCAGTCCCTCACCTCAATATTCAGCATTGTCTCCAGAGATAATTGCTTTACTGAAGTTTATGAGAGATGAGAAACGCGAGGATGAAGCTCACAGACGTTTGGCGGATGAGCACAGAAGGCAAGCAGAGGCAGAACGAGACCACCAACGGAGATTGGAAGACAGTGAACGGTTTGAAGCCTTGATATCTCGCCTCACTGTTAACCAAGCCCCTGGCTCTAACACTGCCTCGGTACTGACTGGTTCAGATACCTCATCCATGCTTCCTTCACGCCCCCCAGCCCCACCTAAAGCAGCAGCTCAAACGCCGCCCATCTTGAAGCCTGATGAGACTTTCCAGACTTTTCGTGAATGGCGGCGACGGTGGACTGATTATTCTACAATGGTGGATCTCCAGAGTTTGTCACAGCCTAAACAACTCATCCAGCTGCGTATGTGCTTGTCCTTGGAAATTCAGCGTGTCTTGGAACATACGTTGCAGGTACCCCCAACCTCTTCGCTGTCTGTAGAGGAGGTACTGGACGTTCTACAACGGCACATCAAAGGACAGCAGAATGAAACTCTGCGCAGGAGGGAATTGTTTAGCTGCAGACAATTGGAGGGTGAGTCTTTTGATGCCATTTACGTGCGTCTTAAGAGAGCCTCGGAAGAGGTAGATATATGTCCAGGCCACCACCAGCAGTGCGAGGAGACCCAGTTGAAGCAGGTGATCCTGATGGGTGTTAAGGACGAGGAACTTGTCCAACGCCTCACCTCCCTCGACTCTTCCTCTTCTCTTAAGGATGTGTCGACGATATGTCGCTCCTATGAGGCTGCCAGGTGTGCCACCTCTGCCATCCGCGCTCCCCCTACAGCTGTACGCGCTGTGTCCCGGTACAAGAAGGACAAGAAGTCTGTTCCTACGCCTTCGCCCACCACGTCCACGCCCGGTTTATTTTGCAACAACTGTGGTAAGCAGCACGGAACACAGGTGTGTCCAGCTGCTCAGTCTACCTGCAACAGTTGTGACCGTAAGGGCCACTGGTCACTCACAGTACGGTGCCCAGCCAAACGCGTCCAGTGCAATGTGTGCGGTTGTCTGGGCCACTATGACAAGTGTTGCCCCTCCAACATACCCAAGGGACCGCGTCGGCGGAAGCTTCAGCCCCCTTCCACCAGAGAGGGCCGCCCACAGTCTTCCAATCAGAGGCACGACGACTCCTGACAACGCTCGAGCCACATTAGGAATGTGTGCTCCCCCCCGCGTCCCAGGACCAAAGTCCCCCAGTACATCAGCGTCATCGTGACCTACGGCGGTGTGTCATCCCGTCTTCAGATGTTGCCCGACACCGGCGCTGATGCTACAGTCATCGGTCCCCAGCATTTGCAATGCTTGGGGCTCTCTCCAAGTGATCTAGGACCGCCCCCCAAGGATCTCCGCTTTATGGCAGATGGTTCACAGATGACCCCGGCCCTGGGTTCACTCCAAGCACAAGTCACCTTTGGCAACAGGTCGTGTCAAGCCTGGATTGATGTGCATAACGGTGTCCAGACTCCTTTGCTGTCCTACAGACATTGTCAGGAGTTGGCCATCATCTCCCAGGACTTCCCCAAACCCATTCTTGAGGTAAAACACGCCAACAGGGTGCAAAAAGGGAGCAGCAACGACCCTGCTGCCGCCCTACCCCTGCCTCTTGCCAGTGACACCTCTCCTTCGGATGCTCGGAAGTACTTCCTGAAGGAATTCAGCGACGTTCTGGTGACCAAGTCCGCTCTGGAATCCAAGCCTCTCAAGAAGATGGCAGGCCCCCCCATGAGGATCCACCTGAGGGACGACGCGAAGCCATTCGCTAGTTACACCCCTCGACTGGTTCCCCTGGCCTTCCGCGAGGCGGTCAAAAACGAGCTGGACTCCATGGTCGCCCAAGAAATTATTGTACCAACCGGCGATGACCCGTCTCCATGGTGTCACCCGATGGTTGTCGTCGCAAAACCTAAAGGTGGTGTTCGGATCACCACTGACCTTTCCAAGCTCAACAACCAGGTGTCTCGTCCTGCGCACCCTTCTCCCACGCCCTTTGCAGCCATACGCAGCGTGAACCCGAAGGCGCGCTTCTTCACGACGATGGACGCCCTGTGTGGATACTGGCAGATAGAGCTTGCCGAAGAAGACCGACCACTCACAACTTTCATCACCCGGCATGGACGTTACAGTTATTGCCGTGGCCCCATGGGATTCGCCGCTACAGGAGACGCTTTCTGTCTTCGAGGTGATATGACTCTACAAGGTCTGGCAAACTGCGTGAAAGTGGTCGACGACATACTCGTGTACGATGAGGATTACATGGATCACCTCTGCCGTATCCACGAGGTACTCAACAGGTGCCGGAAGCACGGCATTACCCTAAATGCCGACAAGTTTGTTCTGGCCAGCTCTTCAGTTGACTTTTGTGGGTACACCCTCTCAGGGAATGGTATCGCAGCTGACCCGGAAAAGGCCGCGCCATTACGGATTTTCCCACCCCTGCTAACCTGACCGACTTGAGGTCCTTCATCGGTCTCGTCAACCAGTTAGCAGAGTTTTCGTCGGACATCACCGCAGCTGCTCAACCACTTCGCCCCCTGATGAGCCCCAAGAGGACATTCCTGTGGACCCCCGACCACGACAAGGCCTTCCAGCAAGTGAAACAGGCCCTGTCTCGTCCACCTGTCCT
>CAUDMG010001194.1:255000-325987 GCA_958450375.1 Homarus gammarus | reverse complement strand
TCCCTTCCTTCCTTCCTCCCTCCTCCCCCTCTCCTCCCCTCCCCTCCCTCTCTTCCTTCCCTCCCTCCTTCCTTCCTTCCTCCCTCCCCTCCTCCTTTCCTCCCCTCCTTCCCTCCCTCCCTCCCATCCCTCCATCCCCTCCCTTCCCTCCCTCCTCCTTCCCCCCTCCTTCTCCCCCTCCTTTCCCCTCCCTCCCTCCCTCCTTCCCTCACCTCCCTCCCTCCCTCTCTTCCCTCACTCCCTCCCTCCTTCCCTCCCTCCCTCCCTCCCTCCTTCTTCCCTCCCTCCCTCCTCCCTTCCTCCCTCCCTCCCCCTCCTTCCCTCCCTCCCTCCCTCCCTCCTTCCTTCCCTCCCTCCCCTCCCTCCTTACCCTCCCTCCCTCCACCTTCCTTCCTCCCTCCCTCCCCCTTCCCTCCCTCCCTCCCTCTCATCCTTCCCTCTCTCCCCTCCCTCCCTCCTTCCCTCCCTCCCCCTCCATTCCTTCCCTCCCTCCCTCCTCCTTCCCTCCACTCGCCTCCCCTCCTTCCTCCCCTCCCCTCCCTCCTTCCCTCCCTCCCTCCCTCCTTCTTCCCACTCCCTCCTTCCTTCCTTCCCTCCCTCCCTCCTTCCTTCCCTCCCTCCCTCTCCTCTTCCCTCCCTCCCTCCCTCCTTCCTTCCCTCCCTCCTTCCCTCCCTCCCTCCCTCCTTCCTTCCCTCCCTCCCTATCCCCTCCTTCCTCTCTCCCTCCCTCCTCCCTCTCCTTCCTTCCCTCCTCTCCTCCCTCCTCCTTCCCTCCCTCCTTTCCTCCCTCCCTCCCTCCCTCCTTCCCTCCCTCCCCCCTCCTTCCCTCTCCTCTCCCTCCCTCCCTCTCCTCTTCCTTCCCTCCCTCCCTCCCTCCTCCTTCCTTCCCTCCTCCCTCCCTCCTCTCCCTCCTTCCTTCTCCTCCCTCCCACCCCTCCCTCCTTCCCTCTCTCCGCTCCTCCTTCACCTCCTTCCTTCCCTTCCTTCCTTCCTTCCTTCCTTCCTTCCCCTCCCTTATTTCCTTCCTGACAATCCTCCACCCATTCTTTCCTCCCTCCCTCACGTCCATCCCTCCCTTCTTGGCGACCCTCCACCCCTCCGCGACCCCTCCCTCAGGTGAGTTGCAGGTATATGTGTGTGTGTGTGTGTGGGGGGGGGGGGGGGGCCTCAGGTGGCGTCTGGCCTTAAAAACATCTTCTTTACTTCGTGTTTCTTTCTCTCTGTTTTTATTTATTTATTTTTTGTTTCATTTTTCTTGTTTCTTTTTCTTAACTTTTTTTTTTTATCATTTCACTTTTCTTTTTCCTTCTTTCTTCTTTACTTCTTCTTCTTCTTCTTCTTTCTATCTTTCTTTCTTTCTCCTCTTTTATCACATTTTCCTTAATATTCTGTTCTTCTTAATTTCCTTTATTATTTTCCCTCTTCTACCTCTTCTCTTTTATCACCTCTTCTTCTACCTCTTCTCTTTTATCACCTCTTCTTCTACCTCTTCTCTTTCATCACCTCTTCTTCTACCTCTTCTCTTTCATCATCACTTCTTCTACCTCTTCTCTTTCATCACCTCTCCTTCTACCTCTTCTCTTTTATCACCTCTTCTACCTCTTCTCTTTCATCACCTCTTCTTCTACCTCTTCTCTTTCATCACCTCTTCTTCTACCTCTTCTCTTTCATCATCACTTCTTCTACCTCTTCTCGTTTATCATCACTTCTTCTACCTCTTCTCTTTTATCACCTCTTCTTCTACCTCTTCTCTTTTATCACCTCTTCTTCTACCTCTTCTCTTTCATCACCTCTTCTTCTACCTCTTCTCTTTTATCACCTCTTCTTCTACCTCTTCTCTTTCATCACCTCTTCTTCTACCTCTTCTCTTTTATCACCTCTTCTTCTACCTCTTCTCTTTTATCACCTCTTCTTCTACCTCTTCTCTTTCATCACCTTCTTCTACCTCTTCTCTTTTATCACCTCTTCTTCTACCTCTTCTCTTTTATCACCTCTTCTTCTACCTCTTCTCTTTCATCACCTCTTCTCTTTTATCATCACTTCTTCTACCTCTTCTCTTTTATCACCTCTTCTTCTACCACCTCTTCTTCTACCTCTTCTTCTACCTCTTCTCTTTTATCACCTCTTCTTCTACCTCTTCTCTTTTATCACCTCTTCTTCTACCTCTTCTCTTTTATCACCTCTTCTTCTACCTCTTCTCTTTTATCACCTCTTCTTCTACCTCTTCTTCTACCTCTTCTCTTTCATCACCTCTTCTTCTACCTCTTCTCTTTTATCACCTCTTCTTCTACCTCTTCTCTTTTATCACCTCTTCTTCTACCTCTTCTCTTTTATCACCTCTTCTTCTACCTCTTCTCTTTCATCACCTCTTCCTCATCTCTCTATTCGTCTCACAGTCGCTTAAAAACCAGACACCAACAGACACGACTCTCATGATCACGGTGCTGGGGTGTCTGTCTGTCCCTTCCTTCCTCCCCTCCTTCATTTCTATCAATCTTCCTTCATCCCTTCTTTCCTTGCCTTCATCTCTTCCTTCCCTTCATCTCTTCCTTCATCCCTTCCCTTCCTTCATCCTTTCCTTCCTTTCCTTCATCTCTTCCTTCATCCCTTCCTTCATCCCTTCCTTCTTTCCCTCCTTCCTCCCCTTTCTTTCTTTCTTCCTTCTCTTCCTTCCCCTTCCTTCCTTCCTTCCATTTCTTCCTTCATCTCTTCCTTCCCTCCTCCCCCTTTCTTTCTTCCTTCCTTCTTTCCCTCCTTCCATCCCTTCCTTCCTTCTTTCCCTCCTTCCCTCCCTCCCCTCCCTCTACAACGGGTCCTGGGAGACTTGATGCTGGTAAAAACGGGAAACATTGTGTTCCATTTACGTCTCCCTCCCCCCTTCCCCCTCCCCGTCACTCAACCCCACCACTCCCTCCTCTCTCCCCGCCAACCCCTCTTTCCCTCTCCCCACCACTCCCTCCCTTCTCTCTCCCCACCACTCTCTCTTTCCCCTCCTTCCCTCCTTTATTGAAACTCTCTGCATGCCCCTTCCTCCCTCCCTCCTTCCTTTATTGTAACCCTGTGCTTCCCCTTCTCCCCCCCCCCTCCCCTTCTCCCCCCTCCCCTTCTCCCCCATCCCCCTCTCCCCTCCCCTTCTCCCCCTCCCCTTCTCCCCCATCCCCCTCTCCCCTCCCCCTCCCGCTATTGTGACGTTGATGGATTATCAACACGTGATTGACGCCTTAAAGATATCTACCAATAGTTGTATTAACAGTTGTTGCGTCCCACCCCCCCCCCCTCTCTCTCTCTCTCTCTCTCTCTCTCTCTCTCTCTCTCTCTCTCTCTCTCTCTCTCTCTCTCTCTCTCTCTGTCCACAAGTGTCCTATTCCTGTCGAGATCTGTCCACAAATGTCCTATTCCTGTCGAGATCTGTCCACAAGTGTCCTATTCCTGTCGAGATCTGTCCACAAGTGTCCTATTCCTGTCGAGATCTGTCCACAAGTGTCCTATTCCTGTCGATCTGTCCACAAGTGTCCTATTCCTGTCGAGATCTGTCCATACGTGTCCTATTCCTGTCGAGATCTGTCCATACGTGTCCTATTCCTGTCGAGATCTGTCCATTCGTGTCCTATTCCTGTCGATTTGTCCACAAGTGTCCTATTCCTGTCGATCTGTCCACAAGTGTCCTAAAACTGTCGAGATCTGTCCATACGTGTCCTATTCCTGTCGGTCTGTCCACAAAATGTCCCAAAACCTCTTCCGAATTTTGTATGAACTCTGACGACCAACGGTGTCCCTGAGTGGAGGGGGGGGGGAGAGAGGGAAGAAGTGAGAGAGAGAGAGAGACCGAAGGCAGCTCCAGTATTATCGGTTTCTCAGGACGACAGACAGTGTAAAGGGATTTCGCTATTGGTCGTCCGCTATTGGTCGTCCGCTATTGGTCGTCCGCTATAGGTCGTCCGCTATTGGTCGTTCGCTATAGGTCGTCCGCTATAGGTCGTTGCGTTTCGTCCACTCCCTCGCAATCTTATTTTTCCCTCCCTCCCAACCGATGGATAGACGGATACTTTGGGTATATAGATACGATAGAATGGATGGATAGATGAGAGAGAGAGAGAGAGAGAGAGAGAGAGAGAGCTGTCCCTGCCTTTTCTCAGGTAAGTATGGTGGGGTACTTGACACACACACACAGAGCCACCATTGTGTAGGTCAAGACCAAGCCATCCATCACTCTTCTCCCACCCTTACATGGCTGGGGTGTACGTATAGATCGTGTGTACATCTGTGTGCGTCTGGCTTTGCGTATAGCTATAGATTGTGTATGTATGCATGATTTGTGTACGTAAATGTAGCTGAACGTACGTGTGTGTGTGTAATAATAATAATAATAATAATAATTAACGGTTTATTGAAAGAGCTTGGCAGCCAGAAGGCTGAAAATATACAGTTACATATTTGGGGAATGGGTTACGAATTACAAATAATATACAAGTAACATAAGTGACACAAATAAGACATATAATAACTTAGATGGGGAAAAGCTCAAACTACAGTTCAATTCAACATAGTGACAGTGTTACAGTATTACAAGTTATTGATAATTTTTACAATGGTTGGGACTGGGCTGTTCTTATAGCGATCAGTTCGTGCACGTATGGGCTGGATGCGGTTGTGGTGTCGAACAGCAATTCTCGGACAAGGGACCTCGGGTGGTAGTAGGAGCCGGTGTCGGGGATGGTGTAGAAGCTTCTTACCAAATTTGCAGATGAGGTCGTGGTGATGGTCAGTGAGAGTCGAAAGGGTCAGTGTGTTGAGCGCTTCTTGATATGTGGAGTAGGAGGAGGAGAGAATAATCTTGCATGCCCTCTTTTGCACTTTTTCTAGGTGTTTACGTTGTGTGGCATTTAGGGAGGAAGACCAGGTGGGGGAGGCATAGGTGAGCTTGGGAAGTATGAATGTTGTGTAAACACTGAGGAGCTCGTGTGCAGGAACTCCGAGGGACTTGAGTCGGCGGAGGAGGTGGAGACGGAAACTGGAGGATTTGACAACTTCATTGACGTGTGGTTTCCAATTTAGTTTGTTGTCTATGGTGACGCCGAGGAGCTTCGTGGAATCTACGACCTGGAGTGTGTTCGGACCTAGAGTAATGGAAGGAGGTGGGACAATGTCGGAGGAGAGGTTGATGTGCATAACCATGGTCTTGGTATGGTTGATGGTGACATGGTTGTTGGTAGCCCAGTTTTGGAGACTGTTCAATAAATCCTGAAGGGCGGTATAGTTGGGAGCAGAATTGTTGACGCTGATCCCAATGGTGGAGTCGTCGACATATTTCCAGCGAGCAGGGGTTTCTCTTAGGGCATCATTGATGAGCATAAGGAAGCAGAGTGGTCCCATCTTGGTGCCTTGGGGGACGCCACAGGTGAGTGACTGAAAGGTGGAGACAGCCCCTCGGAAGCGTACAGCTTGGCGTCGGTCACTGAGGAAGTCTGTAAGCCATGGTATGAGGCTTCTTCGAAGCCCGAGGTCAATAGCTTTGTTGATGATTATATTGTGGTCGACTAGGTCGAACGCTTTAGTGAAATCAATGAAGGCGACAGCTACAGACGTTTTTCGTTTCTCGAGATGGCGGTATATGTAATCGAGAAAGCTGACAAGACAGTGAGTGGTGGAGGAAGTTTTCATGTTGCCAAATTGCTGAGGGTCTACGACTCCTGCAATATCAGCATAAGCCCAGTCGAACACAAAACTTTCACAGATTAGGCTGGGTATTGGGGTGATTGCAATAGGTCGTAGCTGATTTAAGGATTGTGGGCTGGTTGACTTGGGCACTGGTGATACATAAGAGGTCTTCCAGTCAGCTGGGCATCTGGCTTGACTGAGAGAAGCATTGATGATGGAGCAGAGGGGTTTAGCAAGCTCCGGGGAGAACTCCTTGAAGAGTTTCATTGGTAAGTCAATGGGGGTGGTAGAGCGTTTTAATTTTAGTTTGTCCAGGCGTTTTGCTACGTCAAATTCTTCTACTAAGTCAGTGGGAAGGGAGGCTGGTAGGTAAGCAGGGAGAGTGGTTGTGTCAAGCCGTGGGAGCGTCTGGCATATAGTAGCGAAATGGTTATTTGTTTGCTCAGCTGCGTCAACACTAGTGAGATGGCTAAGGAAGGGGAGGGGGTGTGTCTTATTGTTTAGTCCACAGAGTTCTTTAAGCTTACCATACCATTGACTGATGTTGGTCTGTTTCAGGTGTTGTAATTTGGTTGGGTAGTGGGACTTCTTTGCAGTGCGTATTTCGCGGATGACTCGGTTGCGAAGGGACCTGTAGCGGATGTGGTCATTGAGATGAAAGGCTCTGTCTCTCTGTTGCATAAGTCTTTTGATCCGAGGTGTGATCCAGGGCAAGTCAGCTGGGTGAGATCTGACGGACTTCTCGGGGAAGAAGTGGTGGTGAGCTTGCGTGGTGGTGTTGGTATAATTTATCCATTTGGTTTCCACGTCATCCACGCTAAGTACTTCAGTCCAGGGATGGTGAACTATCCACTGCCCGAAGAGGCGCACTGTGTGTGTGTGTGTGTGTGTGTGGGCCGTCTCTGAGCTGCAGTTTATTCTTATATATTCAAATTAAGTTTATTATATTCTGTATTTGTTTAAATTACAGGTGTTCTCTTCACTACAGGTACAGGTTTAGGTGTCAAACGTCAGGTACAGTCTCATTAAGCTTCCTGTATCTGTACTCTGAATTTTATACCTGTACCCGTGTCTGTACCTGTACCCGTGTCTGTACCTGTACCCGTGTCTGTACCTATACCAGTGTCTGTACCTATACCTGTACCCGTGTCTGTACCTGTACCCGTGTCTGTACCTGTACCCGTGTCTGTACCTGTACCCGTGTCTGTACCTGTGTCTATGTCTGTACCTGTACCCGTGTCTGTACCTGTACCCGTGTCTGTACCTATACCCGTGTCTGTACCTATACCTGTACCCGTGTCTGTTGCCTTGAGCTCTACATTATATTGGCGTTACAGTATTAGGTTCCTGGATCCTGTAGAATGGAGTCATTGGGTGAGGGGGGTGAGTGAGTGAGTGGCGGCGTGCGTGACCTAGCGTGACCCCTCCCTCCAGGAACACTGGTCACTGGGAAATCCGGGTCCTCTCTCTCTCTCTCTCTCTCTCTCTCTCTCTCTGCTGTTGACACACACACACACATACATACATACATACATACTCTCACACACTCTCACACACACACACGCGCGCACACACACACACACACGCACGCACGCACTCTCACACACTCTCACACACACACACACACACACACACGCGCGCGCACACACACACACACACGCACGCACGCGCACACACACACGCACACACACACGCACACACCAAATTACAACACCTGAAACAGACCAACATCAGTCAATGGTATGGTAAGCTTAAAGAACTCTGTGGACTAAACAATAAGACACACCCCCTCCCCTTCCTTAGCCATCTCACTAGTGTTGACGCAGCTGAGCAAACAAATAACCATTTCGCTACTATATGCCAGACGCTCCCACGGCTTGACACAACCACTCTCCCTGCTTACCTACCAGCCTCCCTTCCCACTGACTTAGTAGAAGAATTTGACGTAGCAAAACGCCTGGACAAACTAAAATTAAAACGCTCTACCACCCCCATTGACTTACCAATGAAACTCTTCAAGGAGTTCTCCCCGGAGCTTGCTAAACCCCTCTGCTCCATCATCAATGCTTCTCTCAGTCAAGCCAGATGCCCAGCTGACTGGAAGACCTCTTATGTATCACCAGTGCCCAAGTCAACCAGCCCACAATCCTTAAATCAGCTACGACCTATAGCAATCACCCCAATACCCAGCCTAATCTGTGAAAGTTTTGTGTTCGACTGGGCTTATGCTGATATTGCAGGAGTCGTAGACCCTCAGCAATTTGGCAACATGAAAACTTCCTCCACCACTCACTGTCTTGTCAGCTTTCTCGATTACATATACCGCCATCTCGAGAAACGAAAACGTCTGTAGCTGTCGCCTTCATTGATTTCACTAAAGCGTTCGACCTAGTCGACCACACTATAATCATCCACAAAGCTATTGACCTCGGGCTTCGAAGAAGCCTCATACCATGGCTTACAGACTTCCTCAGTGACCGACGCCAAGCTGTACGCTTCCGAGGGGCTGTCTCCACCTTTCAGTCACTCACCTGTGGCGTCCCCCAAGGCACCAAGATGGGACCACTCTGCTTCCTTATGCTCATCAATGATGCCCTAAGAGAAACCCCTGCTCGCTGGAAATATGTCGACGACTCCACCATTGGATCAGCGTCAACAATTCTGCTCCCAACTATACCGCCCTTCAGGATTTATTGAACAGTCTCCAAAACTGGGCTACCAACAACCATGTCACCATCAACCTACCAAGACCATGGTTATGCACATCAACCTCTCCTCCGACATTGTCCCACCTCCTTCCATTACTCTAGGTCCGAACACACTCCAGGTCGTAGATTCCACGAAGCTCCTCGGCGTCACCATAGACAACAAACTAAATTGGAAACCACACGTCAATGAAGTTGTCAAATCCTCCAGTTTCCGTCTCCACCTCCTCCGCCGACTCAAGTCCCTCGGAGTTCCTGCACACGAGCTCCTCAGTGTTTACACAACATTCATACTTCCCAAGCTCACCTATGCCTCCCCCACCTGGTCTTCCTCCCTAAATGCCACACAACGTAAACACCTAGAAAAAGTGCAAAAGAGGGCATGCAAGATTATTCTCTCCTCCTCCTACTCCACATATCAAGAAGCGCTCAACACACTGACCCTTTCGACTCTCACTGACCATCACCACGACCTCATCTGCAAATTTGGTAAGAAGCTTCTACACCATCCCCGACACCGGCTCCTACTACCACCCGAGGTCCCTTGTCCGAGAATTGCTGTTCGACACCACAACCGCATCCAGCCCATACGTGCACGAACTGATCGCTATAAGAACAGCCCAGTCCCAACCATTGTAAAAATTATCAATAACTTGTAATACTGTAACACTGTCACTATGTTGAATTGAACTGTAGTTTGAGCTTTTCCCCATCTAAGTTATTATATGTCTTATTTGTGTCACTTATGTTACTTGTATATTATTTGTAATTCGTAACCCACTCCCCAAATATGTAACTGTATATTTTCAGCCTTCTGGCTGCCAAGCTCTTTCAATAAACCGTTAATTATTATTATTATTATTATTATTATTACACACACACATGGTCATCTGCACCTCACGTAATCCTGACCTTTATGTGGTGAACTGTGTGTATGACAGACAGACACCACGGCTGATTGGTAGTGCCTTGGTCCCGGAAGTGAAGGGCCTCGGGTTCGATTCCTGTCCGGCTTGGGCGACTGTGGGTTTCCTTCCCCGTGTACACCAGCCCCGTGTACACCAGCCCCGTGTACACCAGTTCTTGTACACTCTGGTGCGTCTGATGGTTGCAGCAGCCCTTTGGTAGAGAAACTCAATTAGTACTCGATATAATCACTGAGTACATCTCCCTGACCTCTACACTGAGTACCTCATCACTGAGTACATCTCCCTGTCCTCTACACCGAGTACATATGTAATACTCACAAGCAAAGTGGAAATGTTGAAAGGCTCGAGCTATTTTGTTCACCTAATGACTGATATGAGAGAGAGAGAGAGAGAGAGAGAGTGAGGGGTTGAAGGTGAAGCTCCAGGTGCCTCAACTCTGCTGCCTCCTGCTAGTAATGCTGCTTCCTGCTATTGCTAGTACTGCTGCCTCCTGCTAGTACTCCTGCTATTACTGCTGCTTCCTGCTATTGCTAGTACTGCTGCCTCCTGCTAGTACTCCTGCTATTACTGCTGCTTCCTGCTATTGCTAGTACTGCTGCCTCCTGCTAGTACTCCTGCTATTACTGCTGCTTCCTGCTAGTGCTACTGCTGCCTCCTGCTAGTACTACTGCTGCCTCCTGCTAGTATTGTTGCCTCCTGCTAGTACTGCTGCTGCCTCCTGCTAGTACTGCTGCTGCCTCCTGCTAGTACTACTGCTGCCTCCTGCTAGTACTGCTGCTGCCTCCTGCTAGTACTGCTGCTGCCTCCTGCTAGTACTACTGCTGCCTCCAGTTACTGCTAGTATGAGTTGTTTTGCTTCATTTATGGTGTGTGTGTGTGTGTGTGTGTGTGTGTGTGTGTGTGTGTGTGTGTGTGTGTGTGTGTGTGTGTCGGTCGGTCGGTCGGTCGTAGGTACATAGTATAACATCCATGTGGTGGTATCAACACACACACACGCCCACACACACGCCCACACACACACACACACGCCCACACACACACACACACGCCCCCCCACACACACACACACACGCCCACACACACACGCCCACACACACACGCCCACACACACACACACACACACACACACGATATCTCCCAAACATAATCTTGACGGGTGTGGGACTCCCTCTCCTTCCCTTCCTCCTCTGTACTCAAGCTCCTGTGTACTCTACTTCCTCTGTACTCAAGCTCTTGTGTACTCTACTTCCTCTGTACTCAAGCTCCTGTGTACTCTACTTCCTCTGTACTCAAGCTCTTGTGTACTCTACTTCCTCTGTACTCAAGCTCCTGTGTACTCTACTTCCTCTGTACTCAAGCTCCTGTGTACTCTACTTCCTCTGTACTCAAGCTCCTGTGTACTCTACTTCCTCTGTACTCAAGCTCCTGTGTACTCTACTTCCTCTGTACTCAAGCTCCTGTGTACTCTACTTCCTCTGTACTCAAGCTCCTGTGTACTCTACTTCCTCTGTACTCAAGCTCTTGTGTACTCTACTTCCTCTGTACTCAAGCTCCTGTGTACTCTACTTCCTCTGTACTCAAGCTCCTGTGTACTCTACTTCCTCTGTACTCAAGCTCCTGTGTACTCTACTTCCTCTGTACGCAAGCTCCTGTGTACTCTACTTCCTCTGTACTCAAGCTCCTGTGTACTCTACTTCCTCTGTACTCAAGCTCTTGTGTACTCTACTTCCTCTGTACTCAAGCTCCTGTGTACTCTACTTCCTCTGTACTCAAGCTCCTGTGTACTCTACTTCCTCTGTACTCAAGCTCCTGTGTACTCTACTTCCTCTGTACTCAAGCTCTTGTGTACTCTACTTCCTCTGTACTCAAGCTCTTGTGTACTCTCCTCCCTCTCTACTAAAACTATTTTTATTAGTTTTAGCATTGAATGTTTCTCGCTTTTATTCTCCTCTTCCCCTTCTCTCTCCCCCTCTTCTCTCTCCCCTCCCCCTTTCTCTCTCCCCACCCCCTTTCTCTCTCCCCACCCCCTTTCTCTCTCCCCACCCCCCCTTCTCTCTCCCCACTCCCCACTTTCTCACTCCCCACTCCCCCCTTTCTCACTCCCCACTCCCCTCTTTCTCACTCCCCACTCCCCCCTTTCTCACTCCCCACTCCCCCCTTTCTCACTCCCCACTCCCCCCTTTCTCACTCCCCACTCCCCCTCTTCTCTCTCCCCTCTACCCCACTTCTCTCTCCCCTCTCCCTCTCTCCCCACTCCCCTTTTCTCTCTCCCCACTCCCCTTTTCTCTCCCCACTCCCCCTTTCTCTCCCCACTCCCTCTTTTCTCTCCCCACTCCCCCTTTTCTCTCCCCACTCCCCCTTTTCTCTCTCCCCTTTCCCCCCTTCTCTCTCATCTCCCCCTTTGACTACGATGACCTGGTGCCATTGAGTACGATGATAATGTACTCAAATGGTCCTGGTGAAGAGTACCTCATAAGGGTGAGGACAGGTGATGGTGATATTGTGGTGATGACGTGTTTGATGGTGATTAGTATGATGGTGACGTGTTGGTGGTGCTATAGGATGGTAGTATGGTGATAAGTGGTGTGATGGTGACGTGTTGATGGTGATAAGTGGTGTGATGGTGACGTTGATGGTGATAAGTGGTATGATGGTGACGTTGATGGTGATAAGTGATGTGATGGTGAGGTGATTGTGACTAATGATGGTGTTTGGTGATAATTATGACTGTAGCCTCGTCTGTGTGGTAGGTGATGGTGGTAGTTGGGGTACTAGGCTCTGGTCTGGTTGTGAGTGGTGGTAGTTGTGGTTGGTGTGGTAATGGTTTTAGGTGGTAATAGCATTCAGTGTTGCGAAAGTCACACACACACACACACACCCACATATGGAGCACAACCACGTGTGTGACAGACATACCCTACGGTGGCATATACACGTACACACAACGAGAGAGAGAGAGAGAGAGAGAGAGAGAGAGAGAGAGAGAGAGGCTTCAAAGCTTAGTTAAAAATGGGGGGGGGGGGGAGGGTTACTGAGCTTATACTAAAGAGAGAGAGAGAGAGAAATAGAGATAGAGAGAGGCTCCAGTCCTAGAGCCTATGGTAGTCTATATTTAGCGGGCACCAGTACAGTGTTCCCCTCCGGCTCTGTTGTTATTGATCTGGTCTCTCTCTCTCTCTCTCTCTCTCTCTCTCTCTCTCTCTCTCTCTCTCTCTCTCTCTCTCCCCCTCTTACTCATCCCTCTCTCTCTCCCCTCTCCCCCACTCACCCTCTCTCTCTCCCCCACTCACCCTCTCTCTCTCCCCCACTCACCCTCTCTCTCTCCCCCACTCACCCTCTCTCTCCCCCTCTCACCCCCTTCTCTCTCAAAAAAAGGAGAGAGAACAAGTATTATTCTCATTTAGTGAAGAAGTTTGTTAATGATGCTGTTGAATATCTTGTTATGTTGGGGAGGGGGGGGGAGGGGGGTGGGAGACAAGGAGTGGGTTGAGGGAGGGGGGTGGGAGGAGATAGGGTGGGGGGGGGAGGCTGGTTGGAGGCAAGGAATGGGGGGGAGGGTAGGTGCTTGGAGGTTGCATGTAGGACTATGTTGAAGTAATAACAGTTAGGAGGGAGTGTTGGAGGGTGGGAGGAGCCATCTGTACTCCCCCAGTCGGAATCTTAGTTCACACACACACACACACGAACACACACACACACACACACACACACACGAACACACACACGAACACACACACACACACACACATGCTGTAGTAGGTGTACAAAAAATATGCCCAGTAGAAGGGGTGTCACAAGTAGGGGATTGTCATAAGTGTCATTATTAGGTGTGTCATAAATACTGTCATAACATCGTATACATGACACACAGAGAAGACGTGTGTGTGCGCGTGCGTGTGTGTGCGCGCGCGCTAACAGCTTGGTTGGTGAGGTCAGGTCAGGTCGTCCCTTAACCGTGGTCACAGGTAAAGAGGTGTTGAAGGAAGGGAGGTGTAGGAAGAAGGGAGAGGGTGTTGGGGGAGGCAGGGATGTGTTGGAGGAAGGGAGAGGGTGTTGGGGGTTGGCAGGGATGTGTTGGAGGATGTAGGGAGGAGCAGAGGTCAGGGGAAGAAGGAAGGAGGAGAAGGGGGAAGGAAGTAGGGAGGAGCAGGAGGTTAGGGGAAGGAGGAGAAGGGGGAAGGAAGTAGGGAGGTTCAGGAGGGAGGGAGGAGTGCGGTCCCCTGGCTGCCGTAAACTGGCAAAGGGAGTTGGTGGGAGGGAGGATGATGGAAGGAGAGAGAGAGAGGGTTGGAGCGAAGGAGAGAGAGATAGTGCAAGCAGTGAGGGAGGGAGATGGTGATGGAGAGAGAGAGAGAGAGAGAGAGAGAGAGAGAGAGAGAGAGCAGTGAGGGAGGGAAATGGTGTTGGAGGCAGGCAGGCAGGCAGGCGTGTGGTGCCGCGGCCGCCGTAAGCTAGAGAGAGAGACAGAGAGAGAGGGAGAGAGAGGGAGGGAGGGAGGGAGGGAGTGCGGTAGTACACGGACTCTTGAAGCTGACCGGCCACTCTCCTCCCTATTGTGACCCGACAAAAATGATAAACACATTGCCACGCTTTTAATTCTCTATATTGAACAGTATTGCCGGTGTGTGTGTGGGAGGGGGGGGGGGGATATGTACTGTGTGTGTGTGTAGTATTGTGTGTGCGTTTACTGTGTATGTTTGTGTGGGGATATGTACTGTGTATGTATGTGTACTGGGTAGATGTGTTGTGTGTACTGTGAAAATGTGTGTGTTTTTTGTTCCTGCCTACATGTGTATGTATGTAAAACTGTCAGAAAAACAACCACTACATCTACGGCTGAGTCACAGTGCACCGAGGACGCCATGATTCGCCCGCCCCTCTTATCTACACGTTATTGCTACCGTCAGCCAATCAGATGCCACCGTCAGCCACTTGTCTATACGCCATTGCTACCGTCAGCCAATCAGATGCCACCGTCAGCCTCTCATCTCCACGTCATTGCTACCGTCAGCCAATCACATGCCACCGCCAGCCTCTTATCTACACGTCATTGCTACCGTCAGCCAATCACATGCCACCGCCAGCCTCTTATCTACACGTCATTGCTACCTTCAGCCAATCAGATGCCACTCCAGCCAACCGGAAACCACCACCACCTCACCAGTTAAGGGAAGCATTTAGCCCACCCGCTTTTGAGAATCACGGTATATAGTGAATATTCTATTTAACGGACTATATAGAGAAGAAAGTCCGTTATATCGAGGGTCTGTTGATGTGAGACCTCCATTTAACGAACTATATAGAGAAGAAAGTCCGTTATATCGAGGGTCTTTTGATGTGAGACCTCCATTTAACGAACTATATAGAGAAGAAAGTCCGTTATATCGAGGGTCTGTTGATGTGAGACCTCCATTTAACGAACTATATAGAGAAGAAAGTCCGTTATATCGAGGGTCTGTTGATTCCTTCATTCAACGAACTATATAGAGAAGAAAGTCCGTTATATCGAGGGTCTGTTGATGTGAGACCTCCATTTAACGGACTATATAGAGAAGAAAGTCCGTTATATCGAGGGTCTGTTGATGTGAGACCTCCATTTAACGAACTATATAGAGAAGAAAGTACGTTATATCGAGGGTCTGTTGATGTGAGACCTCCATTTAACGAACTATATAGAGAAGTCCGTCCGTTATATATACATCCATACATGTACATATATACATACATACATATAAACATTTATGTATATATGTATGTGAAAATTTAACTTGTAATAATGTAACAAATTTAAAAAAAAAAATTAACTTGCAACATAATGAAACACGGAACTAATCCTCAAGCTCTCAATAACAACAACCAATATGGCGTCCAAAATCCCGTGAGACTGTACTGTGTTGTGGGTGGGATGAGCGATAGGGCCACGGATCATGTCAAGATTAGACACCCTTAGATTAGTTTTTTTTATTTACCTGTTGATTAAACGCTGTAATGTTACCTGGTGGGTGAGGTTAGATTAGGTTACCTTTTGTTAAGTTTTTAGGTGACAGGTAGGTAGATGTGAGGTGCAGCAGGTAGATGTGAGGTGCAGCAGGTAGATGTGAGGTGCAGCAGGCAGATAGATGTGAGGTGCAACAGGTAGGTAGATGTGAGGTGCGGCAGGTAGGTAGATGTGAGGTGCGGCAGGTAGGTAGATGTGAGGTGCAGCAGGTAGATAGATGTGAGGTGCAACTGGTAGGTAAATGTGAGGTGCAGCAGGAAGATGTGAGGTGCAGCAGGTAGATAGATGTGAGGTGCAGCAGGTAGATAGATCTGAGGTGCGGCAGGTAGGTAGATCTGAGGTGCAGCAGATAGGTAGATCTGAGGTGCAGCAGGCAGATAGATATGAGGTGCAGCAGGTAGGTAGATATGAGGTGCAGCAGGAGACCACCCAGTGTTGGCCTCGGTGACACACTGGTGGTGACGTGTTGGACCACCACGCCCATTGTCTTCACCACCCACTGTTGGCGACACACTGGCACCTACGCCCACCCACCTACACCCACATACTCTTCACACACACACACACACACACCCACTCACTCACTCTTCACACACTCACTACACACACTCTACACACACACACACACCATGGGGGAGGATTGACCATTACTAAGGACACAGGGTGGAGACTCGAGTGAAGACCTGGCTTGGGGGAGGGGGGGAGGGGGGGTCATATATAGGTTAAGGTGCAAAGGTGAGGGAGGGAGGTTGTGTCTGGGGGGGGGGGGAGGGGGGAAAAGGAGGAGGAGGTGATGTTGGAGGAGGGAGTGGGGTGGTGTGGGGGGGGGAAGGAGGGTGGAGGAGGATTTGGAGAGGGGTGGGGGTGGGATGGTGTGTTGGGTATGAAAGTGTGGCCCCGGAGAGAAGGTAGCGGGGCGGGGCGGGGCGGGGCATCAGTGTCACATAAACACCTCCCTACATTGTCACCCTCCTTAATCTTGTGCAGGGGTATCAGCAATGGTACGCCCCGCCCCACCTTGCCCCAGCTTCACCCTCCCCTCCCCTGCCCGACCCCCCCCCTGCCCGACCCCCCCCCTGCCCGACCCCGCCCCGTCCTGTGTCGTCATCAGGTGTAGGAAGATGGAGGTGTGGGAGGGAGGAAAGGAGGGTAGGTAGGTACTGGAGTGAGGGAAGGAGGGCGCTGGAGGGAGGGACGGAGGGCACTGAGGGGAGGGATGGAGGGCGCTGGAGGGAGGGATGGAGGGCACTGAGGGGAGGGATGGAGGGCACTGAGGGGAGGGATGGAGGGCACTGGAGGGAGGTAAGGAGGGCACTGGAGGGAGGGAAGGAAGGCACTGGAGGGAGGGAAGGGGGGCACTGGAGGGAGGGAAGGAGGGCACTGGGTACTCAGAATAATTTCAAGGTACCTCATAGTAGTAGGTAACCCGCGCACTGATAAGGTCACTCTGGGTACTCGGGTAAAGGTGGGAACTCAAAGGTGTCTTGGGGACTTGTGAGGGTGGTGGGTGGGTGTGTTGTGAAGGCGAGAGTCCTATGTGGGCGGTGGGTGGGCGGGAGTCTTGTGAGGGTGGGTGGGTGTGTTGTGAAGGCGAGAGTCCTATGTGGGCGGCGGGTGGGCGGGAGTCTTGTGAGGGTGGGTGGGAGTCTTGTGAGGGTGATAAATGAGTATTTTATAAGGGTGGTGGGTGGGCGAGAGTCTTGAGGTTGGTGGGTGGGTGTTCTGTGAAGGTGGTGGGTGGGTGGGAGTCTTGTGAAGGTGGTGGGTGGGTGGGAGTCTTGTGAGGATGGTTGGGCGGTGGGTGGGAGTCTTGGGGACGCTTCCTGCAGGACTCTAGGAGAAGTTCACTGTGCGCAGCCTTGACCCACTTACCTTGAACTTAGACTTAGCGGTGCCTAGCCCACCCACCCCCCGCCCCACACACTCCCACCCCACACACTCACACCCCCACCCCGCACACTCACACCCCCACCCCGCACACTCACACCCCCACCCCGCACACCCCCACACACTCACACCCCCACCCCACACACCCCGCACACTCCCACCCCACACACCCCGCACACTCCCACCCCACACACCCTCACCCCACACACCCCCACCCCCCACCCCACACACCCCCGCCCCACACACCCCCGCCCCACACCCCCCAACCCCACACACTCCCACCCTCCCCAGCCTCGCTAGTGGTTAGGGGGAGGGGGGTCGTGAGGTGGGTGTCGGGGAGAGGTAAGACTAATGCAGGCTGGGCTCCTCTAGATATGAGAGGCGATGGTCTGAAAAGCTACAGTGATAAGAGACGAGAGAGAGGAACCCTGTGTGTGTGTGTGTGTGTATCCCATTCCTCCATCATCCCCACAACTGGTTTGGTCTGTTGGTCAAATGGGGCCCCAGTACTAACAGGCCCCAGTCCTAACAGGCCCCAGTCCTAATAGGCCCCAGTCCTAACAGGCCCCAGTCCTAACAGGTCCCATTCCTAATAGGCCCCCAGTACTAACAGGGCCCAGTACTAACAGGCCCCCAGTACTAACAGGGCCCAGTCCTAACAGGCCCCAGTACTAACAGGACCCAGTCCTAACAGGCCCCAGTACTAACAGGGCCCAGTCTATAGTGGGTTTTGTTTCAATTAAGATTATTAGGAGTGGGAATTCAACTTCTTGGACTAGGGTGCCTACATGAACTGGAACCTATTCGCCAGCACGCGCAGTCAATAGCGTCTGGCGTTCACAGGTAGTACGACTGTTAATATGACGTTGGTGGAGGTGACGGTGGGGGCTTTCATCCCCCTCCTCCCCCCCCCCCCCTTGTTGAGACCCCGGCCCACCACCCGTAAGTTGCCAACACCTGATCGAATGGTTTTTTTGTTTGGGGGGGGGGGGTGGGTAGGGGGCAGAAGGGTTGGATGGATAGGGTGGGTTAGTAGGTGGGTAGGAGAGATTTAGGTGGATAGAGGTGGCGGTGTGAATGGATAGGGTGCCGGGGTTAGGGATATGTGGTGGGCTGAGGTGTGGTTAGTGGATGTGAAGGAAAGGCTGTGTGGATAGATAGGAGGAAATGTTACGGATGGATGGATGGATGGATGAGGGGGGGGGGGGGGGGGGGGAGGGGGAGTTGTTGGTGGGTGGGCGGGGTTGGTTGTGGGTGTGAATTAACAATTGGGTAATAACTCACTGAGGTGGGCGGGTGGACAGTCGTGTGTGTAGAGGACCTGGGTGGGGGGGGGGGACACCTTGTACCCTAAACTCTGGGTACAAGGTTAGATTAGATTAGGTTAGGTTAAGTGGGGTTAGGTTAAGTTAAGTGAGGTTAGGTTAGGTTAATAATCATAACAACACTACTCAAAAAACATCATCACGGTTTTTAATTACGTAACACACACACTCTACACTACACTACACCACACCACACCACCAGGGAGGAATAATGTAATACAAGTGAACGATGAATGACTCCGTGTTTGCCTTTGATCTTCACTACTGCATTAAAGTGGAAAAACTCACAAAGGTAAAAAAAAAAATATAAATACGTGAATGTTTAGAAATGTTTAGTTTTATGTAAATAATTATGAAGCGATGTTTAGGTATGCGTAAGTGTTTAGGTATGCGTAAGTGTTTAGGTATGCGTAAGTGTTTAGGTATGCGTAAGTGTTTAGATATGCGTGAGTTTAGATATGCGTAACTGTTTAGAGTGGTAGCAGGTTGGTGAGGTAACAACAACAGTGATTACAGGTATGACATTGAAATCAGGGCCACCATTATTATCACCTACCTACCACCATCATCCTCTACCTACAACCATCACCACCACCTACATCCTGTACCACTATCACCCCCCCAGCACCACCAACTACTACACCGTCGCCACCACCATCTCCACCACCACGCCGCCGCCATACGCAGCGTATTTAATATTGGAAGACCAAACACTGTCACTGTATACAGCCTTAACAACATCAACCTAGAGAAGTCGACTTGTGAAAGAGACCTAGGGGTACTTGTAAGCCCGGACCTACGGCCTAGAAAACAGTGCGTTAATGTTCGAAATTAGGCAAACAGAGTATTGGGTTTTATATCTAGAAGTGTAAGTAATAAGAGTGCAGAGGTCTTATTGCAACTATATCTTGCACTAGTCAGGCCGCACCTCGATTATGCGGTTCAGTTCTGGTGCCCCTATTATAGAATGGATATCAATTCACTAGAGTCGGTGCAGCGAAGAATGACGAAAATGATTCCGGGACTTAGAAACCTTCCATATCAGGATAGATTAAAGAAACTAAACTTGCATTCCCTAGAAAGACGAAGAGTGCGGGGAGATATGATAGAAGTATTTAAGTGGGTGAAGGAATCAATAAGGGGGATATAGATAAAGTTCTTAAAATATCCGAGCAACATAGGACTCGTAGCAACGGATTCAAGTTGGATAAGTTTAGGTTTAGGAGGGAGATAAGAAGGAACTGGATCACAAATAGGGTGGTGGACGAGTGGAACAAGCTTAGCAACTTTGTAGTAAGTGCTGGAACGCTGGAAAGTTTTAAAAGGAGGCTAGATAGATTCGTGGATGATAGAGAGTGGTAGTAACTCGACAGGAGCTGCCATGCACAGGCCAACCGGCCTATTGCAGACTCCTTATGTTCTTATGTACTCCTCCATACCTCCCTGTTTTTACCTCTCTCTCTCTCTTCCCCTTTTTTCACCTATCATCTCCTTCTCTCATTTTCCTTTTCCTATTCTCTCTTCCCCCCTCCTCACCCCCCCTTCCCATTTTGTTATTTAGTCATTGTGTGGTTGGTCGCTTCCCCCCCTCCCCCCCCCCAACGACCATTGTGTCTTGTGATCTTACCAGGTCTTGGCTACCAGGTCTTGGCTACCAGGTCTTGTGGTGAAGGAAGACTTGCCTGGGTTAGTTCCTTCGTCTTTTATCCTGGTTGACCGGCTGGGACTGGCTAGATTGGCTGGCTGTGGCTGGCTGGCTAGTTGTGGCTGACTGTGGTTGTTAACCGCCTGTGTGTGGGTCTTTGGTGATGCCTCCTCCTCCTCCTTCTGCGTCCTGCCTGACCTTCTGTAGACTCTCTCCGTTTCCCCTCACCTGACACCTAGCAGCCCCCCCCCCTCTTCTCTCTTTCTCTCTCTCAGGGACCAAGTTCTTCCCTCCCTGGCCTCTCGTCTCTCCTTCCCTCCCATCCTGGCCTCTTCTCTCTCCTTCCCTTCCATCCTGGCCTCTTCTCTCTCCTTCCCTTCCATCCTGGCCTCTCTCTCTCTCTCTCTCTCTCTCTCTCTCTCTCTCTCTCTGACATCATCCTCCTCATCCTCTCTCTCTCCCTCCCTCTCCCTTCCTCCCTCCCTGATTTCTCCTGCTGTGGCTTCTCTCCCTTCCTCCCTTCGTCTATCTCACTCTTCCATTCTCTCTCCCCTCCTTCCTTCCTCTTTCTTCCCCTCTCCTTCTCCTATGTAGTTTAATTTCCTGTTTCTTCTTCGTTTGTTATTATTGTAATTATTATCTACCTCCCATGTCTTAGATGTGATTGTATAGGTGTAGGGCAGGTAGATGATGTGATTGTATAGGTGCAGGACAGGTAGATGTGATTGTATAGGTGCAGGACAGGTAGATGATGTGATTGTATAGGTGCAGGACAGGTAGATGATGTGATTGTATAGGTGTAGGGCAGGTAGATGATGTGATTGTATAGGTGCAGGACAGGTAGATGATGTGATTGTATAGGTGTAGGGCAGGTAGATGTTGTCAGTACATTGTGTAGCTGGGATGTTTGGGTTAGGTAAGGCTAGTTTAGGTTTAGGTTAGGTTAGGTTAGGTTGGGTAGAGGATAGGACAGTGTTATTATTAAGAGTCTCGGGGGGGGGGGGGGGTTACATAAGTGACTTGAGCTGTGCAATTATCGGTTTGTCCTATGATCGCCTCCCACACTGCCATGGTACAATCTCCTCCAATAGCATTCCCCAACACAACGTCCTCTCCTCCAACAGCATTCCCCAACACAACGTCCTCTCCTCCAACAGCATTCCCCAACACAACGTCCTCTCCTCCAACAGCATTCCCCAACACAACGTCCTCTCCTCCAACAGCATTCACCAACACAACGTCCTCTCCTCCAACAGCATTCCCCAACACAACGTCCTCTCCTCCAACAGCATTCCCCAACACAACGTCCTCTCCTCCAACAGCATTCCCCAACACAACGTCCTCTCCTCCAACAGCATTCCCCAACACAACGTCCTTTCCTCTAACAGCATTCCCCAACACAACGTCCTCTCCTCCAACAGCATTCCCCAACACAACGTCCTCTCCTCCAACAGCATTCCCCAACACAACGTCCTCTCCTCCAACAGCATTCCCCAACACAACGTCCTCTTCTCCAACAGCATTCCCCAACACAACGTCCTCTCCTCCAACAGCATTCCCCAACACAATGTCCTCTCCTCCAACAGCATTCCCCAACACAACGTTTTCTTAATAGGCGTCACCAACAGAGCGACCTTGCTCACCATCCTCCATCACCACCTCCCATCACCACCACCTCCTCCTACCACCACCACCAGGAGGAGCTAGAAGACGTCTCCCACCCATACAGCGTCCTGCAGTAGGCTGGTCCCGAGCAGTGGTGGGAGTGGTGGTGATGATGGTAATGATTGTGATGGTGTTAGTGGTGATGATGATGGTGGTGATGGTTGTGTTAAAGATGGTGGTGATGATGGTGTGAGTGATGGTGTGAGTGATGGTGTTAGTTGCGGAAGTGGTGGTGGTGGTGGTATTGGTGGCGGCGGCGGCGTCGTACCCAAAGAGGCGGGACAAATGAGCAGAAACTTTAGGGTACGGCCTCTACCCACGACCCCCCGCCCCCCCCCTCACCCCGCCCCCTCACCCCGCCCCCTCACCCCGCCCTTATTCATCCCTCACCCTTGTCTTTAATAAGGGAGGGCGTATTGTTACCCTCATCGTGGACGGAGGAGGAAATATTATGTGTTTGCTTGTCTCCCGTGTGTGTGTGTGTGTGTGTCTCCTATTGGGGAGGTGGCCAGAGGTGTGGGAGTGTCTAGGGACGTTATGGGTGGCCAGGGATGTTGGGGGTAGTTGGGTGGCCAGGGATGTTCGGGGTAGTTGGGTGGCCAGGGATGTTCGGGGTAGTTGGGTGGCCAGGGATGTTCGGGGTAGTTGGGTGGCCAGGGATGTTGGGGGGGGGGGGTAGCCGTGGGTGGGGGTAGGTGGGTGGTGTGGGTGGGGGGTACTATCAGGGTATCGCTGCTGGGAGACACACGCCGTTATCTCGGTACAGACGACCACAAGTTGAGGGGAATTCTTAATTGTGGACCCGAGTGATGACAGATAGGGACGCCTCGCCTGGTCTGTGTGTTTGATCAACCACCACTACTATCACCACCACTATCACCGCCACTATCACCACTACTATCACCACTACTATCACCACCACTACCACCACTACTATCACTACTACTATCACCACTACTATCACCACTACCATCACCACTACTATCACCACCACTACCACCACTACTATCAACACTACCATCACCACTATTATCACCACTATCACCACCACTATCACCACTACCATCACCACTACCACCACCACTACCACCACTACTAGCACCACTATCACCACTACTATCACCACCACTATCACAACCACCACCACTATCACCACTACCACCATTACTACCACCACTACCACCGCCACTACTATCGCCGTCGCCACTACCACCACTGCCATTACCACCACTACTACCTCCGTTGCTGCTACTACTACTACACGCCACCACCACCACACACCACCACCACACACCACCACACGCCACCACACTCCACCACCACCACACACCACCACTACCATCACACGCCACCACACACCACCACACACCACTACCACCACCACACACCACTACCACCACCACACACCACTACCACCACCACACACCACCACCACACACCACTACCACCACCACCACACACCACTCCCATCACCACCACCACACACCACTATCACCACCACCACACACCACTACCACCACACACCACCACCACACACCACTACCACCACACACCACTACCACCACCACTACCACCACCACACACCACTACCACCACCACCACACACCACTACCACCACCACCACACACCACTACCACCACCACCACACACCACTACCACCACCACACACCACTACCACCACACACCACCACACCACCACCACCACCACCACCACACACCTCCACCACTACCACCACACACCACTACCACCACCCACCACTACCACCGCCCACCACCACCACCACTACCACCACACATCACTACCACCACTACCACCACTACCACCACACCACTACCACTACCACCACACCACTACCACCACACACCACTACCACACACCATTACCACCACACACCACTACCACCACACACCACCACTTCCACCACCACTACCACCACACACCACTACCACACACCACTACCACCACACCACTACCACCACCACACACCACTACCACCACACACCACTACCACACACCACTACCACCACACACCACTACCACACCACTACCACCACACACCACTACCACCACTACCACCACCCACCACTACCACCACACACCACCACCACCACACACCACCACCACTACCACCACCACACACCACTACCACCACACACCACCACTTCCACCACACCACTACCACCACACACCACCACTACCACCACACACCACTACCACACACCACTACCACCACACACCACCACTACCACCACACACCACTACCACACACCACTACCACCACACACCACTACCACACCACTACCACCACACACCACTACCACACCACTACCACCACACACCACTACCACCACCCACCACACACCACTACCACCACACACCACTACCACCACACACCACCACCACCACACACCACCACCACCACCACACACCACTACCACACACCACCACCACACACCACTACCACACACCACCACCACACACCACCACCACACACCATTACCACCACTACCACACACCACTACCACCACCACCACACACTACTACCACCACCACCACACACCACTACCACACACCACTACCACCACCCACCACACACCACCCACCACACACCACTACCACACACCACTACCACCACACACCCACCA
The DNA here is from genome assembly GCA_958450375.1 of Homarus gammarus. Lineage (NCBI taxonomy): Eukaryota > Metazoa > Arthropoda > Malacostraca > Decapoda > Nephropidae > Homarus > Homarus gammarus. The sequence goes on along the minus strand of CAUDMG010001194.1, from coordinate 301,529 downwards.
CACACCACTACCACACACCACCACCACACACCACTACCACCACAAACCACTTAATGTTGTTAATATTTATACCTGACATCTTTTAATGGTTACCTGAGGTCTCCATCAGGTGTAGTTGATAATATTATGAGGTTAATGGCGCCGCTTCATAAAAACACCTGAAATACAATAGTGGTTTAGTCTAGGTTTATGGTGGTTAGGAGGGTGGTGGTAGTGGTGGTTAAGTGGTGGTTAGGAGGGTGGTGGTGGTAGGTCGTGTGTGGTCAGTATGATTTTGTGTGTGTGTGTGTGTGTACGCTCCACCTCTGGCGTATACGCACACACTGCTCCACTTACTCTGGTGCCATGTAACCCCCCCCCCCCCAAAGTTCCTCGCTGGCAGCCACTCATAAAAACCGTCCTCGTAAAGTTTGGTTCTAGTTGAGAGCGAGGTGAGGGGCGGGTACTAGTGATGGGTGGTGGTAGTGGTGGTGGTGGTAGTAGAAAAAGTTGTTGTAGTAGTGGTAGATGGTGTTAGTAGTGTTGTTAGTTAAAGCAGTAAGAGGGAGACTTAAAGATACTAGAAAATAATAAATAACAACAACAACAACCTACTGTACTAGTATAACCATTTGTTATAAATATTAGTTTAAAAATAATAATGTTAATATTAATGAAGTTGACGACAGACACACACACACACACACACACACACACCTGGTCATTCATTAGTCTTAGGTAACACAGGTATTTTTAGCTCACCTGTACCTTGCAACCCCCCCCCCCCTCTCCCCTCAACCTCCCACTCACTCTTTCCTGGAAACTGCGGGGGGGGGGGGAGTTGGATATTCCTCTCTCGTCTCTCTCCTCCTTCCCTCTCCTCCTCTTTCCTTCCCTCTCCTCCTCTTTCCTTCCCTCTCCTCCTCTTCCCTTCCCTCTCCTCCTCTTTCCTTCCCTCTCCTCCTCTTTCCTTCCCTCTCCTCCTCTTCCCTTCCCTCTCCTCCTCTTTCCTTCCCTCTCCTCCTCTTTCCTTCTCTCTCCTCCTCTTTCCTTCCCTCTCCTCCTCTTTCCTTCCCTCTCCTCCTCTTTCCTTCCCTCTCCTCCTCTTCCCTTCCCTCTCCTCCTCTTTCCTTCCCTCTCCTCCTCTTTCCTTCCCTCTCCTCCTCTTTCCTTCCCTCTCCTCCTCTTCCCTTCCCTCTCCTCCTCTTTCCTTCTCTCTCCTCCTCTTTCCTTCTCTCTCCTCCTCTTTCCTTCCCTCTCCTCCTCTTTCCTTCCCTCTCCTCCTCTTTCCCTTCCCTCTCCTCCTCTTTCCTTCCCTCTCCTCCTCTTCCCTTCCCTCTCCTCCTCTTACCTTCCCTCTCCTCCTCTTTCTTCCCTCTCCTCCTCTTTCCTTCCCTCCCTCCTCCTCTTCCCTTCCCTCTCCTCCTCTTTCCTTCCCTCTCCTCCTCTTTCCTTCCCTCTCCTCCTCTTCCCTTCCCTCTCCTCCTCTTTCCTTCCCTCTCCTCCTCTTTCCTTCTCTCTCCTCCTCTTTCCTTCTCTCTCCTCCTCTTTCCTTCCCTCTCCTCCTCTTTCCTTCCCTCTCCTCCTCTTCCCTTCCCTCTCCTCCTCTTTCCTTCCCTCTCCTCCTCTTTCCTTCCCTCTCCTCCTCTTCCCTTCCCTCTCCTCCTCTTTCCTTCCCTCTCCTCCTCTTTCCTTCCCTCTCCTCCTCTTCCCTTCCCTCTCCTCCTCTTTCCTTCCCTCTCCTCCTCTTTCCTTCCCTCTCCTCCTCTTTCCTTCTCTCTCCTCCTCTTTCCTTCTCTCTCCTCCTCTTTCCTTCCCTCTCCTCCTCTTCCCTTCTCTCTCCTCCTCTTTCCTTCCCTCTCCTCCTCTTTCCTTCCCTCTCCTCCTCTTTCCTTCTCTCTCCTCTCTTTCCTTCCTCTCTCCTCCTCTTTCCTTCTCTCTCCTCCTCTTTCCTTCCCTCTCCTCCTCTTTCCTTCCCTCTCCTCCTCTTTCCTTCCCTCTCCTCCTCTTTCCTTCCCTCTCCTCCTCTTCCCTTCTCTCTCCTCCTCTTTCCTTCCCTCTCCTCCTCTTTCCTTCCCTCTCCTCCTCTTTCCTTCCCTCTCCTCCTCTTTCCTTCTCTCTCCTCCTCTTTCCTTCTCTCTCCTCCTCTTCCCTTCTCTCTCCTCCTCTTCCCTTCCCTCTCCTCCTCTTTCCTTCCCTCTCCTCCTCTTTCCTTCTCTCTCCTCCTCTTCCCTTCTCTCTCCTCCTTCCCTTCTCTCACTTTTGTTTCCCTACATGCACACCCACTTAACCACTAGTCCCACCCACGTCCACTCACCCACTACTAACACCCACCCACCCAACCACAGCCAGAGCCCACGCCTACCCACATCCACGCCCAGAGCCCATACCCACCCACCCCCACACCCTGGTGACGTGTGCCTGCCCGCCCACACACTATTAACCTAATTATTCCCCCGTGTAGTGTTATAAAGGGCTAGTTCACGTGTTGTATTAGTGACGACACCAGCCTATAGTCTCTCTCTCTCTCTCTCTCTCTCTCTCTCTCTCTCTCTCTCTCTCTCTCTCTCTCTCTCTCTCTCTAAAGGACTTACGGAGACTTGTTATGTTTCATTCTGTCATTAACATCAGACAATAATTTGGTTCGTGTGGTTTTTTTTGAACATTGTTTTCTGTGTACAAGATTTTAATTATTTTTTGGGGGGGCATCTTTATTAAGGGGTATAATGGTGTGTTTTAAGGGGTATAATGGTGTGTTTTAAGGGGTATAATGGTGTTTTTTAAGGGGTATAATGGTGTGTTTTAAGGGGTATAATGGGGTGTTTTAAGGGGTATAATGGTGTGTTTTAAGGGGTATAATGGTGTGTTTTAAGGGGTATAATGGTGTGTTTTAAGGGGTTTAATGGTGTGTTTTAAGGGGTATAATGGTGTGTTTTAAGGGGTTTAATGGTGTGTTTTAGGGAGGGTTTAATGGTGTGTTTTAGGAGGATGATTTTATGGTGATATTAAAGTCACCGGGACCTCGACCCACACACCCCGACCTGCCCGACTCGACTTCGCCCCGCCCTCGACCCACACTCACGCCCCCGCCGTGCCACAAGTGTCATGGGTCATATCTGGCATAGACCGCCCCTCCCCCCCTCTTCCTCCTCCTTCCTTCTTCCTCCTCTCCTTCCTTCCTCTCCTTCCTTCCCTCTTCCTCCTCCTTCCTTCACCTCCTTTCCTTCCTTCCTTCCTCCTTTCTCCTCCCCTTCTTTCCTTCCTTCCTTCCTCCTTTCTCCTCCCCTTCTTTCCTTCCTTTCTTCCTTCCTCCTCCTCACCTCCGAGAGTCGTCAAGGGCTTAGCTTAGATATATTAATTACATTTTTTAACACAGTATAACACGTGTTGAAGTTCCAAGAACGTACGTGTGTGTGTGTGTGTGTGTGTGTGTGTTCCGCCTGTTTGACCACGCCCACTGTATGTAAGGGGGCGTAGTAGGCGTATATCGCTAGGTAGACCACGCCTACTGTATGTACTAGACCACGCCCACTGTATGTAAGGGGGGCGTGGTAGGTGTGTATTATTGTTATTATGACAGACAGGCAGACAGACAGGTGTTACACTTATAAAAGCTTAAATGACTTGCTTATAGGAGTGACTTGTGTGAGGGTGTGGCCCAGGGAATGAAAGTACAGGGCCCTCACCGAGTAGGGGGCCCACCTCACCGAGTAAGGGGCCCTCACCACTTACTGCCAATTATATACAACGCATTGGTCTATTCTGCTTCCCTCCCTCCCTCTTGTCTTTTGTTCTCCCCTTTCCTACCTTTTCCTTCCTTCCTTCCTTCCTTCCTTCTTACCTTTGCTTCCTTCTTTCCTTCCTGCCTTCATTATTTCCTCTCTTTTCCTCTAACTTCTTTAATTCCCTTCCATTCTTTTTTTTCCTTCCTTCCTATTTACTTCTTCACTTCCTTTACCAATGTCCTTCCTTTCTTCGCCCCTCTTACCTTCCTTCTTCCCTATTTACTTCCTCCAACCTCCATATTTTCTTCCTTCCTTTCTATCTCTCCTTACAACTTCCTTCCTTCTACCCTCCCCCCGCCCTATTTCCTTCCTTCCTCCCTTGCTATTTCCATTCTCCTTCCTTCCTTCCTTCCTTCCTTCCTTCCTTCCCTCCCTCCTGGTGGTGGTAGGTGTAGGGCGTGTTATGCTCGTGGTCACAGCTGGCTGCTTCGCTACACAGTTTGGCTAATGTTGTAAGGTGGCCCCGCCGCCCTCCCCTTCACTTTATGTGGCGGCGGTGGCGGCTTAGTGGCGGTGGTGGCGGTGGTAATGCTGGTATGGTGGATGTTGGTGGCGATGGTGGTATGGTGGATGTTGGTGGTAATGGTGGTTGTGGTGGCGATAGTGGTTGCGTTGGTGGAAGTGTTGTGGTAGTAGGGTTGTGGGAGAGAGAGAGAGAGAGAGAGAGACGTGAGAACACACCACCATCGTCGCCACATGATCTTCTGCGGGTCATACAGACAAGACTTACTACCGAGTGTTAGGTTAGGTTAGGTTAAGGTCAGGTGAGGTGAGGTTAGGGTTATGATAAGATTAGTTTTCTGTTGGTGGTGAAGCCAGAGCACTTACTTCATCAGCTGGCTGTGGGGAGCTTAACACTGTACCGGTAGATGGAGCTGATGGTACTGTGTCGCTACCTCATCTGGGAAGTGGCAACACTGACTAGGAAGTGCTGGGGTAATGGTAACACTGACAGAGGTGTCTTGGAAGAGGGGGTGGAGGAGGGGAGGGGGAAGGAGGGGAGGGGGAAGGAGGGGAGGGGGGAAGGTCGTCACTATATTTTTGGAAACATTGTGGTGGTAGTGGCTCCGGTTATCATGTTTTGGTCAAGACGAAGAGCCATTGGTCGTGCTTGAAATAGTGAAGGAGGCGGGGAGCGGGAGGGAACCACTAACCGTGCTTTTTGGTTAGTGGTGGTGGGGGGAGGGGAGGGTCGCCACTGACCATGCTTGAGAAGGCATTGGAGGGTCGCCACTGTGCATTAGAGAGGAAGAAGGGCGGAGGGGAGGGAGGGTCTTCCTGTGCTTGTAACCGTTCATACATCCCCCTCCCTCCCTCCCTCCTCTTTACCCCCTTCTCCCCCCTCTCTCTCTCTCCCCCCCCCCTTCTATTATGGACTTTTCACATCCTTTCATTTCTTTGCTTTAGGGAGAGGGAGGTGAGGAGATTTTTTATAATCCGTCCGTCCGTCCGTCCGTCCGTCCCTCCCTCCCTCCCTCCCTCCCTCCCTCCCTCCCTCCCCCCTCACCCACCCTATATATAACAACCGCCTCATAACCACGCTGTAATGCCGCCCTCTACAGCAAGATGTCCTCGTCCACTGATAGCCTTTTAGTTTAGGAAAACGTCGTTGCTTGCTTAAACGACCCCCCCTCCCCTTCCCCACCCCTCCCCCACCTCACCCCCTCTTCCACCCCTCCTCCTCTTCCACCCCTCCCTTACCCCTTTCACCATCATTCGTTATTAATCATGTGCACCACGACTAACCGTTATGTATGTATGTATGTATGTATGTATGTATGTATGTATCTCATTTATTTGTTGAACTTCCTTGAATATCCATGAACCTCTGTTGAACTTACTGAACTTTTTTATGAAACTTGAAGAAAAAATATATAATTTTTTTTTTTTTACCAGTGTAAACCTCTTTTGTCCCTCCATCTTCCTTACCACCTCCCCCCCCCCCCCCCCGCCTTCTGAATCACCCCCACACCACCTCCTCCTCCTCTAACCCCCCCCTACACTACCTCCTCCCCCTCTAACCCCCCCCTACACTACCTCCTCCCTTCTGACCCCCCACCCCCCCTCCTCTCAGAACCCTCTAGTGACGTGTTGAACTTTCTTGGGCGTTCCTTCCATCTCCCCAGACCTTTCATGTAATCTCCCCCTTCCCCCTCCCTTCTTTACTCTCTCCCCCTCTCTCCTCGTTCCCTCTCCCCCTCCCCCAAAGGATCTCTCTCTCTCTCTCTCTCTCTCTCTCTCTCTCTCTTTTTCTTGTCTCTTAGGAGCTCCTCTTAACTTTACCACCGGCTTCTCCCCTCTCCCTCCTCTCCTCACCCCCTCCTCGTCTCACCCCTCCTCGTCTCGCCCCTCCTCGTCTCACCCCCTCCTCGTCTCACCCCTTCCTCACCCCTTCTTCACCTCACCTCTCTCCTCTCATTCCCTTCCTCCTCACATCACCTCTATCCTTCCCCCCTTCCCTCCTCTCCCCCTTCCCTCCTCACCCCCTTCCCCCCTCACCCCCTTCCCTCCTGCCACAAGCACACAAAGCAGGCTTCGACCAGTCATTTAAAGGGAGTATATCGTGCAGTGATTCAGAGGCTTCAAAAATGATTCGGAGGCTTCAAAGGTAATTAATAGGTTCAAGAAAGTTGTACCTTGGCTTCTTCATGGTATATGTAATGGGATTGTAACTGGATAATTAAGGCTTCACCAATAAGGTTTTCATGACCTTAATCTCGAGGCTTCAGATACAAATGAGTAATTATATCCTAGTGATGAAGGGCTTCTTCTCACACGGGCGTATTGTACACTCTCTCTCTCTCTCTCTCTCTCTCTCTCTCTCTCTCTCTCTCTCTCTCTCTCTTAGTATTTTATTATTATTTGTTGTTATTGTTGTTATTATTAGTTTGTTATTGTTGTTATTATTAGTATTGTTATTGTCTTCGTTATTGTTATTATAATTTGATTAGTACTTTTATTGTTATTGTTTATTATTATTATTGTTGTTTCTTCCACAGGTAAGGGAACGAATCGGTGGAAAGCAAAGAGGAGGAGGAGGAGAAGTAAGAGGAAGAGGAAAAGAGAGCTAAGACCCATGTATAGGATAGGGGAATGTGTGTGAGTACCTTGCTGTTTTTGAGAGAGACAGACAGACAGAACGACGAACAGACATACAGACGAACAAATTGACAGACAGACAGACGAACAGACAGACAAACAGTTACAGATAGGTACTGCAGTTCGTTCTTCTTCGTGTATATTTGCCCCTCATACCCTCCCTCCTCTAGCTCCTTCTCCTCTGTGTATACCTCCACACATTACCCCCCTCCTCCCCCCCCCCCCCCGTACCTCGTGCCTGGGGTTAATTCTCCCTCAGCAGGTAAGTGAAGGCGGGGGGGAGCCAACTTTACTGTCGGTTTATGGGTTTTATTTGGTGGCCACGTATGACGGGGGGGGGGGGGTCCTGAGGGAGGGGCGTGATGTCTTTGGGGGTCCTGAGGGAGGGGCGTGTTGTCCTGGGGGTTCCTAGGGGAGGGGCGTGATGTCTTTGGGGGTCATGAGGGAGGGGCGTGTTGTCTTTGGGGGTCCTGAGGGAGGGGCGTGTTGTCCTGGGGGGTCCTGAGGGAGGGGCGTGTTGTCTTTGGGGGTCATGAGGGAGGGGCGTGTTGCCCTGGGGTTCCTGAGGGAGGGGTATGTTGTCCTGGGGGGTCATGAGGGAGGGGCGTGTTGTCCTGGGGGGTCATGAGGGAGGGGCGTGTTGTCTTCGGGGGTCATGAGGGAGGGCCGTGTTGTCCTGGGGGTCCTGAGGGACGGGCGTGTTGTCCTGGGGTCCTGAGGGAGGGGCGTGTTGCCTGGGTGGACCTGGGGGGTCATGGAAGGAGAAGAGGGGGGAGCAGTGCCACCATAAAGTTCCATTGTAGTATTTTGAGGGCAGGGGGCGGACAGGTGAGGGCAGGGGGCGCACAGGTGAGGGCAGGGGGCGGACAGGTGAGGGCAGGGGACGTACAGGTGAGGGCAGGGGGCGGAGAGGTGAGGGCAGGGGGCGGAGTGGTGAGGGGGCGGAGAGGTGAGGGGGAGGGTGTGGAGAGGTGAGGGCAGGGGGCGGAGAGGTGAGGGCAGGGGGCGGAGTGGTGAGGGGGTGGAGAGGTGAGGGGGAGGGTGTGGAGAGGTGAGGGCAGGGGGCGGACTGGTGAGGGCAGGGGGCAGAGAGGTGAGGGCAGGGGGTAGGGAGGTGTGCTGGGGGTTGGCCAAGCCATAGGGTGTGTTGAGGATGATGGTTTAACCCTTTGAGGACGATGGTTTAACCCTTTGAGGATGATGGTTTAACTCTTTGAGGTTGATGGTGTATGGGTATGTGTATGTATGCACAGTATGTGGTGTATGGGTATCTGTGTATGAATTGAATTGAATTGAAACAGTTTATTTAGCCAGAAAAAAAACACAGATACAGAGTGGATAATAATAACAATATTAACATGGCTGAGCCAGTTGAGAACCTGAGCTCTCTTTTAGGCACCTGATATATACTATACATTTATTTCAAGGAAGTATTATGTAAACATTTAGTATCATCTGGAATAGTACAATAGCATGGTGGTAATAAGTACATCTCATACTGTTACCGCGGTTATCACTTCAATATTTGTTTATTTTATTTATTAATTATTTTTATTTTGTATTTATTTATTTATTTTTGTTCTGTATATATATATATATATATATATATATATATATATATATATATATATATATATATATATATATATATATATATATATATATAAATTACAGTGGAATTGAAAAACATAAGCATAATGGGGGAGCAGTACAGCCTGGGTTGTACAGTAATAAGGTTGAACAAGAGGACAGAGCTGTCAGGATTATGTCTAGTTGGCAGTTATGTTTATTGCAATGGTAATTACTTATTTATTTACATGATAATTCCAATAAAACGGTTTTGATGGTACAATAAAAGCAGGTACTGTAAATATAGTAAGTGTTACAAGAAATATTAATACTTCGACAAGAGATATTTTTTAGAGATGATTTAAAGGAAGGGAGCGTAGTCTTTGCTGGGATGGGTGGGGGTAAGTTGTTCCACACCTTCACACCATGATATTTTATGGAGGTCTGGGACTGAGAGGAGCGCATGGGGGGTGGTCTTAGTAGCTCTGGGTGCCTTAAGTTGTATCTCTGATTATTCCGGAACTGGAAATAATTATTGTCAAGCAAGTGATTGATAGATTTGTAAACAAAGAGGGCACAGCAGTAGGTGTTAATATCTTCGAAATTTAAAAATTTCAATATCGCAAATTTTTCGTTTGTGTGATCTGTTTTTTTCAAGTAGGTCATTGTCCGTACAACTCTTTTTTGTGCAGTAACCAGAGATTGTGTTTTTGAAGAGCCAGAGGCCCCCCATAGTGTGTGACAGTGTATCAGGTGTTGGTAAACAAGATCATGATAGATTTCTTTCATTGCTGTGAGAGTGAGTGACTGTCGAGTGTGATACATGATACCGCACTGTTTATTGATTTTACTGTGAATGGCTTGTATGTGGTTTCTCCAGTTAAGTTTCTCATCAACAATAACTCCGAGGAATTTAGTATTTTGTTCGCGTTTGAGGACTATATTACCAAGGTACAGGGGGTCCAAGTCTGGGGGTAAGTTTTTCCTTCTGTGAAAGATTGTGTAGTGGGTTTTCTCAAGGTTTAAGGTCAGTTTATTACGTATTACCCAGGTCCCGACTTTAGTTAATTCAGTGTTCATAGTTCTCATCAAGGAATGGAGGTCTGAGTTGCTGGCATAGAGATTACTATCGTCTGCAAATAAGTTGTATTTTATGAGTGAGCTGGCGTGGACTATGTCGTTTATGTACAACAAAAACAGTACTGGACCGAGAATGGAACCTTGGGGGACTCCATACAAGATTGGCGAGGAGTCAGATTGGTGGTTATTATAGCAGACATACTGCATCCTGTTGGACAGATATGAGGTAAACCAATTGTGGGACAGGCCCCTAACGCCGTAATGTTCAAGCTTTGAAAGGAGGATGGTATGGTCGACAGTATCGAAGGCTTTAGAGAGGTCCAAGAATATACCGACTGTGAACTGACTGTCATCAAAGGAATTTAAGATGTCATTAGTAAAGGATAGCAGAGCACTCTCAGTCGACCTTCTAGCTCTAAATCCAAACTGGGAGTCTGTAAAGATGTTATTGGCATTGCAGAAGGAATTTAGTCTACTACATGCTAGCTTCTCCAGTATCTTACTCAAGGCTGGGAGGACTGATATGGGGCGGTAGTTCTTGAAGAGACCTTTGTCCCCAGATTTTTTATATGCCGGGTGAACTTTAGCAATTTTCAGTTTATCAGGAAAGACACCACTAGTGAAGGAGAACAGGTAGTAATAAGTGGGCCACTTTCTTAATGATGCTCATTGGTATATTGTCTTCGCCTGCTGCTGCATCTTTGGACATTTTTATGATGGCCAGTAATTCATCTGCTGTGACAGGGGATAAGAACAGCTCATTTTGCTGTCTGTTTTGCAGGTAGGCTCTAAATTCCTCATGGTGATCAGGGATGCTCTCTGCAAGATTTTTGCCAACATTAATAAAATATTCATTGAAGTGGTTGGCAATGGGGGAGGGTTCCGTTATAACTGAATCATTTATCATAAAAGCTGAGTGGGGGGCCGAAGGCTGAGTGTTCCTGTTCTGAATAGAATTTATGACATTCCAGGTTTTCTTACTGTCGCCTGATGCTGACTGGAGCTTATTTGTATAATAGTTACGTCTGGCATTTCTAACTGCTTGAGTTACTCTATTTCTGATACTTCGGTAAGCATCACCGAAAGTTATGGGTCTTTTTGCAAATTTCCTTTGGAGTTTGTGTTTTTCCTTTATCATTATCTTAATTTCGCTTGTGATATAGGGTTTGGAAATGGATACAGTTTTCACTGACTTAGTCTTGAGCGGGAAGCATTTATCAAAGCAAGCATTGAAGATGCAAGAGAAGTTACAGCTGTTCACGTTAGGGTTGTCGGAGGCATAGACAAGATCCCAGTTAGCATTCATTAGGTTGTTTTAAAAAAGGAGCATGTTGTCGGCGCAGTAGTCTCTGTATTGTATTGAGACTCTACTAGACCTTTCAGGTCTTGTGGCTGTTTTATACATGGCAAAAACTGGGAAGTGATCTGAGATATTGTTATAAATAATTCCACTTGCAAGGTTGTTAGGAGTGTTGTTAGTCCAGATATGATCTATCACAGTGGCAGAGGTGGCAGTTACTCTAGTGGGTTTGGTTATAGTGTTGAAGAAGAGTTTAGAATGACAGGTAGCAAGAAGGTCTAATACTGAGGTGTCGGTTTCTGATTTTAATAGATCAAGGATGAAATCTCCTGTGATGTAGCGGTCTTTCCTCTCTGAACTTATGATAGAGATAAGCTCCGAAAATTTATCAAGAAAATTCCTTACATTAGTGTGGGGTCTTCTGTAGATTACTCCTACCAGGATATTTCGTGTGTCGTTACGTAATTCAGTGAAAACACTCTCCATGTACTCCTCCTGAACCTTTAAATCATCTCTCACAGAAGTGTTATACTTGATATCAACATATAGGGCGACACCACCACTGTGTCGTGACGTGTTGACGCAGTGTCTATTATAATTAGGAATGTTATACCAATGGTCATTATCGTTAGTGAGTTTGGTCTCACAGAACCCAAGTACATCAAATTTGTGGGCAATAGAAGATAAACACTGATCTAAAAAGGTATCTAGATGAAGAGGAATACTGCTGATGTTATGGCTAATCAAGGAGAAGGAATGAGGTAGTAGGAGACTAGAACTAAACTCGGGGGAGTCAGGAAAGTAATAGTTACGGTTTGGGTTGGTGTAACCCAGTGAGTTTTGTAGAGAGACATCAAGATCGATATGAGGGAGTATTGTGTCGACACCATGGGTAAAGGGGTGTAACACACACGATCTAGCACATCTAAGGGAATGACACTAGCATCATCATTGTGGGGACATTGATACTGATTAAGGAGCAGTAAAAACTCAGGGTCACTGAGGTGTGAAAAAGGGGGGGGGGGGTAACGTATTCACAAGTGCTTCAACCAACAGAATTAGGGTGACCGGCACTGAGGGTGATTCCCGGATGGAGTGGGAGGTGCTCCTGTCACTCGGTTTTGAGGGCTGCTGGTTTCCACCACAGTATGGGTGTGTATGTATGTATATATGGGGTGTATGTATGGTGGTGTGTGTGTGTGTGTGTGTGTATGTATGTATGTATGGGTGGGGATGTTGGAGAGTAGACCCTGCCGTGCTGCGGGTGGGGCGTGGAGAGGAGGAGTTGGGGGGGTTAAAGAGAGAGGGGGGGGGGGGGTGAGAGGGAGAGAGCTGCGTAGGGAAGGAGAAATTAGAGACACTGAGAGACATAGAGAGATAAAGAGTAAAACATCACCTCAGGAGAAACATCGAAGGAAACAGGGGAGAGAGAGAGAGAGAAAGAGAGAGATGCTTATGAAAAGGAGGAGGGAAGGAGAGGAAGGGGAAGCAAGAGAGAAAGAGAGGTAGGTAGGTAGCGTAGTGAGAGTAAAGAGAGTGAGAGGTGAGGGGGTGAGAGCCGTGGGTACGTGACTCGCTGGTAGTGTAGCACAGGGTTGTGGCTCTCTCTCTTTCTCTCTCTCTCTCTCTATCTCTCTCGCTGTCTCTCTCTCTCTCTCTCTCTCATGGCCGCACCCTCCCACCATGCTGCTGCTGGTGGTGGCACTGCCGAGGGTGTCCGCGCAGGTGTTGGTCCAGGCCCTCTTAAACCCTTCTCTCCTGTGTGTGTGTGTGTGTGTTAGTATCTTAGAGAGAGTTATTAATACACACACACACACACACACACACTTGAAAAACGTTAAGGTGTAATGAGTGTACCAGGTGTAGTTCTGACGTCACATGAGTGTATTGTAGTAAGGTATAGTTGTGACGTCATTGTAGGTATTATTATTATTATTATTATTATTATTATTATTATTATTATTATTATTATTATTATTTCCCTTTCAGAAAGTAGACACAGTTCCTGGTATATTTTATCGTCATCATCATTATCATCATCATCATAACCATCATCATTACCATCAGTATCACCATCATCATCATCATCATAACCATCATCATTACCATCAGTATCACCATCATCATATCATCATTACTATCATCATTACCATCAGCATCACCATCATCATCATTACTATCATCATTACCATCAGCATCACCATCATCATCATCATCATAACCATCATCATCACCATCATCATCATTACTATCATCATTACCATCAGCATCACCATCATCATCATTACTATCATCATTACCATCAGCATCACCATCATCATCATAACCATCATCATCATCATCATCATCATAACCATCATCATTACCATCATCATTACCATCAGCATCACCATCATCATTACCATCATCATTACCATCAGTATCACCATCATCATAACCATCATCATCATCATTACCAGCATCATTACCATCAGTATCACCATCATCATTACCATCAGTATCACCATCATCATTACCATCAGTATCACCATCATCATCATTACCATCATCATAACCATCATCATAATCATCATAATCATCATTGCCATCAGCATCATCATTACCATCAGTATCACCATCATCATCATCACTATCACCAGCATCACCATCATCACCATCATCACCACTGGACCTTTTAAACTTGACAGACCTGTACCCTAGCTCAATCTCCCCTTAAGTTCCCCTTTATATGATCATATAGGGGTTTAAGGGTTCAATAAGGGTTTAAGGGTTCATATAGGGGTTTAAGGGTTCAATAAGGGTTTAAGGGATCATATAGGGGTTTAAGGGTTCATATAGGGGTTTAAGGGATCATATAGGGGTTTAAGGGTTCATATAGGGGTTTAAGGGTTCATATAGGGGTTTAAGGGATCATATAGGGGTTTAAGGGTTCATATAGGGGTTTAAGGGTTCAATAAGGGTTTAAGGGTTCATATAGGGGTTTAAGGGTTCATATAGGGGTTTAAGGGTTCATATAGGGGTTTAAGGGTTCAAGGGTTCATATAGGGGTTTAAGGGTTCATATAGGGGTTTAAGGGTTCAATAAGGGTTTAAGGGTTCATATAGGGGTTTAAGGGTTCATATAGGGGTTTAAGGGTTCAATAAGGGTTTAAGGGATCATATAGGGGTTTAAGGGTTCATATAGGGGTTTAAGGGATCATATAGGGGTTTAAGGGTTCATATAGGGGTTTAAGGGTTCATATAAGGGTTTAAGGATTCATATAAAGGTTTAAGGGTTCAAAAATGGTTTAAGGGTTCAAAAATGGTTTAAGGGTTCATATAAAGGCTTTAAAGAGGTCAAAGGTCAACCCCATCGAAGGTTCTATTTGGAGTAGCTTTGAGGTCATATTTAAGTTAATTATGGTTGTATTTGGCACAGATGTGGAGGTCAAGAGGTCAGCTGTATGGCACTGTTAAGGGAGAGGTCAAAAGAGGTGATTGGAGGTGACGTGTTGTGTTTACTTGGCTATCTTAGGGTGTTGTTATTGTTGTTATTGTTAATTGTTATTGTTATTTTATCAGTGTTTTTGTTTTGTGATTGTTGTTATTGTTTTTGTCGTTGAGGGATGATTGTTTCTTCCTGGACATGCGTATACTTGTAAACTGGCTTGGCGTATATAGGGAGCGTATATACAGGGAGAATATACTGACCAAGGGAGATTATAGCCGTTACATGGGAGGTAAGGGAGCGTATGCGTGTAGTTATGGTGTACAAAAATAAGGGAGATATTATAGGGAGGATATAAAGGGAGAGTATAGAACTTGGATACAGGGCGATGTTAAGGATACAGCCAGGGAGTTAGGGAGGGTACAAAGATGGAGCTAAATTGGATACCGCAAAGGAATGGGAGTTGGGGAGGGTAGTTTTAAGGCAGGGAGATTTAAGGGAGGTCATATCCAGGGAGTTTGAGGGAGGACATATCCAGGGAGTTTGAGGGAGGTCATATCCAGGGAGTAAGGGTTTTTATATATAGTTGTTTTAAAGTTTGGGCACATTTAAGGGCGAGGGAGACTTAAGGGAGGGTATGGTAGTGTGGCGAGGGAGGGCGAGCTGCTCCCACAATCGCCAGCGGGAATCTACGCAGTTACGGGCCAGGCAGACGCTCTCCTCGCCCTGCACCACCACCACCCATCTAACCTAGAGGTGGCGGTCTACGATAACTTCCCTCCCTCCCTCTCCCTCTATCCCTCTCTCCCTCCCTCCCTCCCTCTCACTCACTCTCTCTCACTCACTTATTCTCTCTCCCTCTGCTGTCCCTCTCTATCTCCCTGTACCTCCTCCCGACCCCCTTCCCCCGCCCGTGTTTCCCTCCCTCTCAACCCCCGTGTTTCCCTCTCACCTCTCACTCCCTCACACTCTTCCCTCACTTGGCCAGGAGCCCCAGCAGCTGTAGATTCTGGCCTCAGCGTTGGTCTCATGATCAAGCTTGCATTATGAATATGGTAGGAGGGCGTCTCTCTCTCTCTCTCTCTCTCTCTCTCTCCACCCATCACCAGTTTGGTTTGGCAACAGCTCACGGGCGCCGGTGCTGCCATTTCGTCCCCTAACTCCGAGTTTTCGTTATTTTGTTGTTTTACGCTTGTTTGGGGGGTTAGGGGGGTTTAATTGGGGTTTTTGGTGAGGTGTTGGGGTATGGGTGGTGGTGGGGTGGGTATATGTTGGAGTGGGGGTGTTTGTGTGTGGGTATGGAGGGGGTGGCCATCTGGCGGCCACCGGTGGTACTAGGTGCGTCCCCCACCACCACCACCTCCGAGTTGTTGTGGTGGTCACGGCCTTCCACTACTACCACCACCACACCACTACCACCACCACCACTATCACCACCACCACTATCACCACCACTAGCACCACCACACCACTACCACCACCACTACCCCCACCACCACCACTACCCCCACCACCACCACCACTATCACCCTACTACTACCACCACCACTACCCCCACCACCACCACTATCACCCTACTACCACCACTACCACCACCACCACACCACTACCACCCCCACCACTATCACCACTACTTCTTATTAATCTTCCTCCTTCCTTTCCTCCTCCCCACTAAATGCCTCCACCACCACCCCAACCACCACCTCACTCCACTACTGCCTCTCCCCCCCCCCCTCCACACCACCTCACTCCACTACTGCCTCTCCCCCCCTCCTCCACACCACCTCTCCCCCCCTCCTCCACACCACCTCTCCCCCCCTCCACACCACCTCTCCCCCCTCCACACCACCTCACTCCACTACTGCCTCTCCCCCCACACCACCTCTCCCCCCTCCACACCACCTCTCCCCCCTCCACACCACCTCTCCCCCCTCCACACCACCTCTCCCCCCTCCACACCACCTCTCCCCCCTCCACACCACCTCTCCCCCCCTCCACACCACCTCTCCCCCCCCTCCACACCACCTCTCCCCCCCCTCCACACCACCTCTCCCCCCCCTCCACACCACCTCTCCCCCCCTCCTCCACACCACCTCTCCCCCCCCCTCCACACCACCTCTCCCCCCCTCCACACCACCTCTCCCCCCCTCCACACCACCTCTCCCCCCCTCCACACCACCTCTCCCCCCCCTCCACACCACCTCTCCCCCCCCTCCACACCACCTCTCCCCCCCCTCCACACCACCTCTCCCCCCCTCCACACCACCTCTCCCCCCCCCTCCACACCACCTCTCCCCCCCTCCCACCCTCCCCCACACCACCTCTCCCCCCCTCCACACCACCTCTCTCCCCCCCTCCACACCACCTCTCCCCCCTCCACACCACCTCCCCCCCCCCCCTCCACACCACCTCCCCCCCCTCTCCACACCCCCTCTCGCCCCCCTCCACACCACCTCCCCCCCTCCACACCACCTCTCCCCCCCTCCACACCACCTCTCCCCTCCTCCACACCACCACTCCCCCCCTCCACACCACCTCTCCCCCCCTCCACACCACCTCTCCCCCCCCCCTCCACACCACCTCTCCCCCCCCTCCACACCACCTCTCCCCCCCACACTCTCCCCCCCCCTCCACACCACCTCTCCCCCCCCTCCACACCACCTCTCCCCCCCTCCACACCACCTCTCCCCCCCTCCACACCACCTCCCCACTTCTCATAAATGTCATAATAATAGAGAGTTGAATCCAGTGATAACATTTCTCAGTAGTTGTGGCGTCATGTGTCACGTGGCCACCCAGTTGAGGACCCCACCTAACCTGACCTGACCTCACCTAACCTAACCTGACCTCACTTAACCTAACCTGACCTGACCTGACCTAACCTAACCTGACCTGACCTCACTTAACCTAACCTCACCTAACCCCACCTAACCTAACCTGACCTGCCCTGACCTAACCTAACCTCACCTAACCCCACCTAACCTCACCTGACCTCACTTAACCTAACCTCACCTGACCCCACCTAACCTAACCTCACCTGACCTGACCTCACTTAACCTAACCTCACCTGACCCCACTTAACCTAACCCTAACCTGACCTCACTTAACCTAACCTAACCTTACTTAACCTCTTCCCTCATCTCTCTCATCATCCCTCCTCCCCATCCCTCTCACCCTTCCCTCCTCCCTCCCCCATCCTACCATCCCCCTCCTACCATCCCCCTCCCCCATCGTACCATCCCCCTCCCCCATCCTACCATCCCCCTCCCCATTTAGTTAAACAGTCGAGTCTTAGCACTGTACCGACGCCATTGATACGGTCGCCATTAATTCGATGGCTTGGAGGATTGAAAGAATTTATTTGGAGGATTGAAAGAAGTTGGTACAGTTGAAGGAATTGAAGTTTTCTGGTAGGTGAGGTTCCGATATCCGACCAGATTTTACCCCTAGTCAATTTCCGCCGCTCATTCACGGGAGAGAGAGAGAGAGAGAGAGAGAGAGAGAGAGAGAGAGAGAGAGAGAGAGAGACTTACCTACCTTCCTTACCTATTAAATGTGTGGCACTCTTCCCTACCTACGTTACCCAGGTGTGTTGAGGAACTCCCTGGCACCCCTAAGTGCCAGTGGGATGCCAGCCGATGCTAGTCTTTGATGCCACATACCCGAGAGTGCTACTGCCTGAAGTGACTCTCAGCCACTCGACGAGACTATGTGGCACCCACCGCTAGGCCCTCTCCTAGGCACGTCCTCCTAGGTTGGCACTCGCTTGGTCGATATCTCCTAGGACTATTAAGATTCTAATAGGTGTTGTGACCTCCGCCATGACCCCCCCCCCCCACCACAAACAAGGTCACAAGGACTTGACCTCATGACCTAGGATGAGATGCACCCATTGGCACCCACCCAGCCACCATCACCTACCTATCTGTGCCTCGAGATGTACAGGTAGATTATGATCCCGGGGTCAAGATTCTCGAAGGTTCTGACGGTAAATCTTTCCTTGTCTGTCTTAGGGGGAAAAAATGTTCACGTAACTTTTATAATGAATCGTGGGGGGGGGGGGGGACCACATATGAGCTACCCCTACCATACCTACCTACCTACCTACTCCAACTGCTTATCTCCCTACTCGCCTACCTACTACTGTTTCCCTACCTACTCCTACCTACGTACCGATCTACCTGCCCACCTTACCTATTCCTACCTGCCCACCTCTTCCTACCTGCCCACCTACCTATTCCTACCTGCCCACCTACCTATCCCTACCTCCCCTACTGTAATAGACTGCCCCACAGTCCTGAGGCGCCCCCCCCCCATACAGACCTGAGCTACCCCCCCTCCCCCTTCCACAAAGTTAAAATAGTTGTTAGTTTAAGAGAGAATGAATATGGGAATCACCTGTGGAGTACCCCCCCCCCCCCCAGGCCTAGCTTATTTTACCTGTTAATTAAACACCCTAACGCTACCTGGAGACGCTTAGGTTAGAGTTAGATTAGGTTGGATTAGGTTAGATTAGCGTTAGATTAGGTTAGAGTTAGATTAGGTTGGATTAGGTTAGCGTTAGATTAGGTTGGATTAGGTTAGCGTTAGATTAGGTTGGATTAGGTTAGTGTTAGGTTAGGTTGGATTAGGTTAGCGTTAGATTAGGTTGGATTAGGTTAGTGTTAGGTTAGGTTGGATTAGGTTAGCGTTAGCTTAGGTTGGATTAGGTTAGTGTTAGATTAGGTTGGATTAGGTTAGAGTTAGATTAGGTTGGATTAGGTTAGTGTTAGGTTAGGTTGGATTAGGTTAGCGTTATATTAGGTTGAATTTGGTTAGCGTTAGATTAGATTGGATTAGGTTAGCGTTAGGGTGTTTAATCCTCAGGTGAAATAGGCTGGGGTGCCTATTTTTCACATGAAGTTAAGTTTGTAATAATTCTTGAAGATTTAGTCACCGTGTAGGAAGTAGTAATAGTACACACACACACACACACACACACTGATGCGGAACCCTTACAGGTGTATGTCAACAACAGTGGTCTTGTGTTCAACCAACTAGAACACCACACAAACAACAACAACAAGACCAATAATAATACCTACTACTCCAACACCACCAAGACCAACAGTAACACCTACTACTACAACAACACCTACTACAACAACAACACCTACTACAACAACACCACCTACTACTACAACAACACCTACTACAACAACAACACCTACTACAACAACACCACCTACTACAACAACAACACCTACAACAACACCTACTACAACAACAACACCTACTACAACAACACCACCTACTACTACAACAACACCTACTACAACAACACCACCTACTACTACAACAACACCTACTCCAACACCACCAAGACCAACAGTAACATCTACAACAACAACAACACCTACTACAACAACAACACCATCTACTACAACAACACCACCTACTACAACAACAACACCACCTACTACAACAACACCTACTACAACACCACCTACTACAACACCACCTACAACAACAACAACAACACCACCTACAACAACAACAACACCACCTACAACAACAACAACACCACCTACAACAACAACACCTACTACAACACCACCTACTATAGCACCACCTACAACAACAACAACACTTACAACAACAACACCTACAACAACAACACCACCTACTACAACAACACCTACAACAACACCTACTACAACACCTACTACAACAACAACAACAAGACCAATAATAATACCTACTACTCCAACACCACCAAGACCAACAGTAACACCTACTACTACAACAACACCTACTACAACAACAACACCTACTACAACAACACCACCTACTACTACAACAACACCTACTCCAACACCACCAAGACCAACAGTAACATCTACAACAACAACAACACCTACAACAACAACACCTACAACAACAACACCACCTACTACAACAACACCTACAACAACACCTACTACAACACCTACTACAACAACAACAACAAGACCAATAATAATACCTACTACTCCAACACCACCAAGACCAACAGTAACACCTACTACTACAACAACACCTACTACAACAACAACACCTACTACAACAACACCACCTACTACTACAACAACACCTACTCCAACACCACCAAGACCAACAGTAACATCTACAACAACAACAACACCTACAACAACAACACCTACTACAACAACAACACCACCTACTACAACAACACCTACTACAACACCACCTACTACAACAACACCACCTACAACAACAACAACAACACCACCTACTACAACAACACCACCTACAACAACACCACCTACAACAACAACAACACCTACTACAACACCACCTACTATAGCACCACCTACAACAACAACAACACCTACAACAACAACACCTACTACAACAACAACACCGCCTACTACAACAACACCGCCTACTACAACACCTACAACAACACCTACAACAACAACACCTACAACAACACCTACTACAACAACACCTACTACTACAACAACAACAACAACACCACCTACTACAACACCACCTACAACAACAACAACACCTACTACAACACCACCTACAACAACAACAACAACACCACCTACTACAACACCACCTACAACAACAACACCTACTACAACACCTCTTACTACAACAACTACTACAACAACAACACCTACTACAACACCACCTACAACAACAACAACACCTACTACACCACCACCTACAACAACAACACCACCACCTACAACAACAACACCTACTACAACACCACCTACAACAACAACAACACCTACTACACCACCACCTACAACAACAACACCACCACCTACAACAACAACACCTACAACAACACCTACTACAACAACAACTACTACAACAACAACAACAACACCTACTACAACACCACCTACAACAACAACAACACCTACTACACCACCACCTACAACAACAACACCACCACCTACAACAACAACACCTACTACAACACCACCTACAACAACAACACCACCACCTACAACAACAACAACAACAACAACAACAACAACACCACCTACTACAACAACAACAACACCTACTACAACAAGACCAACAACACCTACAACACCTAAACAACAACAACACGCCCACAGTAACCTGAAAATCAATAGGGGACTTCTTCCTCTCCTCTCCCCGGGGGCCGAAAGGTACACCTCTGTGACACACACACACACACTGAGAGCCGCCAACCTGTACACTGAGAGCCGCCAACCTGTACACTGAGAGCCGCCAACCTGTACACTGAGGGCCGCCAACCTGTACACTGAGGGCCGCCAACCTGTACACTGAGGGCCGCCAACCTGTACACTGAGGGCCGCCAACCTGTACACTGAGGGCCGCCAACCTGTACACTGAGGGCCGCCAACCTGTACACTGAGAGCCGCCAACCTGTACACTGAGAGCCGCCAACCTGTACACTGAGAGCCGCCAACCTGTACACTTGAGAGCCGCCAACCTGTACACTGAGAGCCGCCAACCTGTACACTTGAGAGCCGCCAACCTGTACACTTGAGAGCCGCCAACCTGTACACTGAGAGCCGCCAACCTGTACACTGAGGGCCGCCAACCTGTACACTGAGGGCCGCCAACCTGTACACTGAGGGCCGCCAACCTGTACACTGAGGGCCGCCAACCTGTACACTGAGGGCCGCCAACCTGTACACTTGAGAGCCGCCAACCTGTACACTTGAGAGCCGCCAACCTGTACACTTGAGAGCCGCCAACCTGTACACTTGAGAGCCGCCAACCTGTACACTTGAGAGCCGCCAACCTGTACACTTGAGAGCCGCCAACCTGTACACTGAGAGCCGCCAACCTGTACACTGAGAGCCGCCAACCTGTACACTTGAGAGCCGCCAACCTGTACACTGAGGGCCGTCAACCTGTACACTGAGAGCCGCCAACCTGTACACTGAGAGCCGCCAACCTGTACACTTGAGAGCCGCCAACCTGTACACTGAGAGCCGCCAACCTGTACACTGAGAGCCGCCAACCTGTACACTGAGGGCCGTCAACCTGCCTCCAAATTACAGGATACAATGTTTTTGTCCGCATCCATTGTGAAGGTCACGTTATATCCTGCCTCAGTAGTTTATGTGTTACAGCTGAGTGATACATGTGTGTGTGTGCGTGTTTTATTATTGTTGTTATTCTTGTTGTTATTACGAGAATTAATTTTAACATAGACAAGCAGAAAAGAAGAGACACAACTGAATGAAAACGGAGTGTAAGCGACCTACGCCATTATGGAACACCTAAGTCCCGGGGCCTCAGCTGAGTGCTACAAAAATACGTGAGAACTCGTGAATCAAACGACGGGTGATTCACAGCTTAAATTGATATATTTATAAGTGATGGAGGGAAGTAAATGCCAGGAGTCTCGTGATTCAGGGAGGGAGATTATAGGCTGGAGGCAGTAGTGGTGGTGACTAGGATAATGGAGGCGAGTCACAATAGCAACAGGATCCCGCGGTGGGCTTTGGGGGGGGGGTGAGAGGGTATTACCACGAACATCCTCCCGGTGTTCAGTGTATTACCACGAACATCATCCCACGATCACTACGAGCCCAAAATGTTTTCTTGTTTTTATTTTTTTATTTTTTGCTTTTGTAGCGAGTTAATGATATGACTCGGGCTTATAATTTTTGGTTTTAGTTAGATTATTGTAACCTAACCTACGTAATCTAACTTAACTTACGTAATATAATCTAGTCTATTCTAATTTAATCTAATTAATCCAACTATAATTAAACTCTTTAAACGTTAGCTTAGGTTAGGTGGATTAAGTTAGGCTAAGGCAGATTTAGATTAAGTTTGCGGAGATAAGTTTTAAGTGAGGTTAATCTAGGATACGTTAAGTTCTTTTTAAGTTAGGTTAAGTTTGGCGTAGGTAGATTAGGTTAAGTTTGGCGTAGGTAGATTAGGTTAAGTTTGGCGTAGGTAGATTAGGTTAAGTTTGGCGTAGGTAGATTAGGTTAAGTTTGGCGTAGGTAGATTAGGTTAAGTTTGGCGTAGGTAGATTAGGTTAAGTTTGGCGTAGGTAGATTAGGTTAAGTTTGGCGTAGGTAGATTAGGTTAAGTTTGGCGTAGGCAGATTAGGTTAAGTTTGGCGTAGGCAGATTAGGTTAAGTTTGGCGTAGGCAGATTAGGTTAAGTTTGGCGTAGGCAGATAAGGTTCAATTTGGCGTAGGTAGATTAGGTTAATGGTCGTATCGTCAACACAACATAGCGCGAGTGACCACGTGTTCCTGGTACTGGTGACAACATGGACCCTGTACACGGTAATGAATAAGAATGTGTAAACTGGAATGAAAAACTCCAAGCTTATACACTTTTCAGTTTAATTAGTGAATGAATGAAATGTAAATGCCTTTATGATGTGATTGATATATACCCTCTAAGTATTGAATGGAAAAAAATCCTACATCATATTTTTAGTTAAGTGAATGACTGAAAAATGAATGTACTATAATTCTGTGCTATTTCTATCGATCATTTTATTATGTACCACAAAGTCTTATAGCGATTATGTAACGGGAATTATATAAAAGGTTTAACTCTGTATATTACTGCTTATGCAAATGAGGACATGAATGTGTGTGTGTGTGTGTGTGTGTGTACCCCTTGATGTATGCTATGAAGGAAGACATACACAGAGATAAGAGACAGACAGGCAGATAGACAGACAGACATAGAGTAAAGACAGACAAACAGACATATACACAAACATACAAACAAACAAGGATAACAAACGCGGTGGGTAACAAACAAATACAGATAAACACAGGATAATATAAATGACGTCAGGTTTATTGTACAGGTAAATTGCTCATAATATATCATTAACGTACAAATTACAGGTGTGTTAAAAGGGCCAGGTAGACGTGAAGCGTGAAAAATGGTGTGTGTGTGTGTGTGTGTGTGTGTGTGTGTGTGTGTGTGTGTGTGTGTGACAGGTAGAGTGAAGGTGTTATAGTTTTTTTTATTATATAATTTTTACTATTGAAAGATTTCTTAAATGCATCACCACGTAATAAGCAACATCACGTAATAAGCAACATCACGTAACAAGCAACATCACGTAATAAGCAACACCACGTAACAAGCAACATCACGTAATAAGCAACATCACGTAACAAGCAACACCACGTAACAAGCAACACCACGTAACAAGCAACACCACGTAACAAGCAACACCACGTAACAAGCAACACCACGTAACAAGCAACACCACGTAATAAGCAACACCACGTAACAATCAACACCACGTAACAAACAACACCACGTAACAAACAACACCACGTAACAAACAACACCACATAACAAGCAACACCTGTACGTTTTATCTGCCCGTAACGGAACAGATAATCTCATTTCATTCAGTTTGTTAAATTATCCTTGAAAACACAGGTAGGCACAGGTGAACACAGGTGAATGATTGTAATGAGTTACCTGCTGGGGGGTAGTAAATTGCTTTGAAAGAGAGATTAGTGTGTGTGTGTGTGTGTGTGTTATTCGTGGGTTTACCTGTACTAGCGAGTCCACAGGTAAGCACACTAACATATCACACCTTCAGACACCTTCTCCTCTTTCAACAGGTTTGTAAACGAAGGAGAGAGAGGGGGAGAAAAATGAACACACAGGTAGAGAGAGAGAGAGAGAGAGAGAGAGAGAGGGGGGGTATGAACACACAGGTAGAGAGAGAGAGAGAGGGGGGAGAGAGAGAGAGAGAGTTGAACACACACTCAGGAACATTGAGGCAGGTCGTCGTCAAGGCCAGGAGCGTCATGGAGGGAAGGGGGTAGGGGGAGGGGGGGAGGAGAGGGGGGGTAGTAAGGTAAAGGGGAGGGAAGGGGGTAGGGGGAGGGGGGGAGGAGTAAGGTAAAGGGGAGGGAGGGGGAGTGAGTAGGTAGGTAAGATTTGACCCTTCAACTTTGAGCGAGTGAGAGGGAGTTGATCCATCTATTAGGGCGAGTGATGAGGTTGATGAGTCGATGTCTTCAATTTGGAGAGAGAGAGAGAGAGAGAGAGAGAGAGAGAGAGAGAGAGAGAGCTACTGTGTGTGTGTGTGTGTGTTGTAACTATACCTCTTAACTAATTACCTGTTTCTGTGTCTCCCGCAGGTGTGTTGACGTCCAGGTGTTGCAAGAAGCGGTAATGTATGGCCACCTGTTGTTGGCCTCCTGTTGGGTGCACTAACAGGCTGACCTCTGACCCCAAATGACTTGACCTCTAATCGGGGGTGGGGGGGGGGGAGGAGGTGTGAGTAATGTAAATTGTTTTTGAAGTAATTTTTTATATTAGTTAAGTGTGTGTGTGTGTGTGTGTGTGTAAATAAAAATCATAGAAAGATTATGAAAATGATACAAATTATATTAACGATGACAGTGGAATTATATACGATTATATAACCAAGAATAATAATGTTAGAGAATATTTATATAGCTACTAATAATATAAAGGAAAAACTTTTATATTTCAATTATATTTTCAAACACGAAGCTGCCAGGTTGGTGGTTAGTGATTGTGGTTAGTGATTGTGGTGGTGGTTAGTGGTTGTGGTTAGTGATTGTGGTGGTGGTTAGTGATTGTGGTGGTGGTTAGTGATTTTGGTTGTGGTTAGTGGTTGCTCTTGTGGTGAGTGGTGTTGGTTAGTGATTGTGGTGGTGGTTAGTGATTGTGGTGTTGGTTAGTGATTGTGGTGGTGGTTAGTGATTGCTCTTGTGGTGAGTGGTGGTGGTTAGTGATTGTGGTTGTAGATAAATTTTATGAAACCGGATAGTGTCGCAGTAGTTATTAACAGCAATCTCTCTCTCTCTCTCTCTCTCTCTCTCTCTCTCTCTCTCTCTCTCTCTCTCTCTCTCTCTCATATCCGCCTACACCCTGACCACCACACCCACACCACACCCTCTCACCAAAGCAATGACTCCACCCCCACCCCTACTCCATCCCTCCCTACCCCACCCCTCCCTACTCCACCCCTCCCTACCCCACCCCTCCCTACCCCACCCCTCCCTACCCCACCCCTCCCTACCCCACCCCTCCCTACCCCACCCCTCCCTACCCCACCCCACCTGTGACAGACACACGAGAGAGAGAGAGAGAGAGAGAGAGAACAAATCACACTGTTGTTACTACCATTGGAAGGAGGAGGAGGAAGAGAAGAGAGGGAGGAGGAAGAGAAGAGAGGGAGGAGGAAGAGAGAAACGGGGACGAGGAAGAGGGGAGGAAGGGAGGGGGAGGAAGAAGAGGAGGAGGGAGGAAGAAGAAGAAGAAGAGGAGGAGGAGGAGGAGGAGGAGGAAGAAGAAGAAGAAGAGGAGGAGGAGGAGGAGAGGGAGAAGGAGGAAAAAATGGGCCAGTACACCAAGGAGACTGTTGTATATAATCTGGTATTGAGACCTTCTTCTTCTTCTTCCTTATTCTCCCTTCTTCTCATAGCCTCCTCCTCCCTTCCTTCCTTCCTTCTTCTCATATCCTCTTCCTCCTCCTCCTTTTTCTTCTTCTCATATCCTCCTCCTCCTCCTCCTCCTTCTTCTTCTTCTTCTTCTTCTTCTTCTTCTTCTTCTTCTTCTCCTCGTATCCTCCTCCTCCTCTTCCAGGGAGGAGGAGGAGGAGGGAGGGTAGTGACTCGTTAGCGCTCGCTGATATAATTATCTTCGTCTTCTTCTCATTTTTTCTTCTTATATCTCTTCCTCCTCTTCCTTCTCCTTTTCTTCCGTCTCTTCTTCTCCTTCCTTCTCTTCTTCCTCCTCAGTCTTCATCCTTCTTCCTCGTTCTCATCATCATCATCATCCTTCTTCTTCTTCTTCCAGGGAGGAGGAGGAGGAGGGTGGGTGGGTGGTGACTGGTTTGCGCAAGCGGATATATCCATTTTTTTTTTCGCGCCTGGAGAACCGGTTTGGGCTCGCGGATGTGTGTGTGTGTGTGTGTGTGTGTGTGTGCGCGCGCAATTTATTGAGGTAGCCGCAACCTTTACCTTAACTCACCTGTGTGTGTGGGGGGGGGGGGGGGTGTGTTCCTTGTCACGCACTCACACAGGTAGGCACTCACTCACGCACACACTGACGTCAGGACATTGCCTATGTTATGATCCGTGTGTGTGTTTGTGTTGTTAACGAAAGTACGTACAGAAAATCCCTCATGTGGGTATATAATTACGTACATGTTTCTACTTACTTACATTTTTTTACCGAGTCATTAATTAAGGTGTTAAATTATCAGGTTAGGTAAACTTTTCTTCTTTCTTTCCTCTTCTTTCTTCTTATTTCTTCTTCTTTCTTACTTCTTTCCTCTTCTTTCTTACTTCTTTCCTCTTCTTTCTTTTTCTTTCTTCTTTCTTTCTTTCTTTCCTCTTCTTTCTTTCCTCTTCTTTCTTTTTCTTTCTTTATTTCTTTCTTCTTTCTTTCATCTTTCTTTCTTTTTTCTTCTTTCTTTCTTTCTTTCTTTCCTCTTCTTTCTTCTTTCTTTCTTCTTCTTACGTACAACAGCAAGACAGACAGCATTAGGTCACAGCATCACACAGCAGATTACAGCAGGGGGTGTGGTAGGTGTGTGGGTGGGTGTGGTGGGTGGGTGTGTCTAGTTGGTAGTGTGGGTGTGGTGGGTGGGTGGGTGGGTGTGTCTAGTTGGTAGTGTGGGTGGGTGGGTGTGTCTAGTTGGTAGTGTGGGTGTGGTGGGTGGGTGGGTGTGTCTAGTTGGTAGTGTGGGTGGGTGGGTGTGTCTAGTTGGTAGTGTGGGTGGGTGGGTGTGGAGGGAGCATCAATCAATATGGTAGTAGTGGTGATGAACCCGAAAGTGTGTGTGGGAGAGTCCTAAACCGCCCGCCCGCCCACCCACCTTCCCTCCTTCCCCTCCCGTCACAGAAGATGGGACAGGACGAAAGGACAAAAATGATGGTAAACCTAACGAGCTAAATCAATAAACCTGATAAATGACGTAGCACTAATATTACCTTCCATAGGCCTATAAGAAACTGATAAGCCTCCTCTCCCTCCCTCCCTCCCTCCCTCCCTCCCAGCCTCCCTCCCAGCCTCACAGAACGCTTATAGCCACCTTTATGACATAGGCCTATTGGCAACAAATGCTGGTAGGCCTGAGAAACCTTGACGCTAACCCCTACCAACCAGTCAGTCAGTCCTGAACCCCAGATGTGTGGTAGACAGATGTAGTTTCTTCACTGTCTTCTACGTGTGTGTGTGTGTGTGTGTGTGTGTCAGCGTCCGTGGTGTGTTAGTGGCTGCCAGACGCCGCCACGTGACACACACACACACACACACACCACACACACACACACCACACACACACACACACACACCACACACACACACACACACACACACCACACACACAACACACACACACACACACACACACACACACACACCACACACACACACAACACACACACACACCACACACACAACACACACACACCACACACACACACACACACACACACACCACACACACCACACACACCCACACACACACACACACACACACCATATTCTCTCGTATTTGTTAAGACAGTGACGCCCAGCTGATTATGTAACGGTCTATGTTGATGCTCTTCTTCCTCCTCTTCTTACCTCTTCATCTTCCTCTTACCTCCTCTTCCTCTTTCTCCGCCTCTTGTTACCTCATCTTCCTCTTCTTACCTTCGTCTTCCTCTTCCTACAGTACCTTCTCTTCTTCGTACCACCTCCTCTTCCTCCTCTTCTTACCTCTTCTTCCTTTTCTTCGTACCACCTCCTCTTCCTCCTCTTCTTACCTCTTCTTCCTCTTCTTCGTACCACCTCTTCTTACCTCTTCTTCTTACCTCTTCTTCCTCTTCTTCTTACCACTTCATCTTCCTCTTACCTCCTCTTCCTCTTTCTTCGCCTCTTGTTACCTCGTATTCCTCTTCTTACCTTTGTCTTCCTCTTCCTACCTCCTCTTCCTTCGCGTCTTCTTACCTCCTCTTCCTCTTCCTCCTCTTCCTCGTACCACCTCCTCTTCCTCCTCTTCTTACCTCTTCTTCCTCTTCTTCGTACCACCTCCTCTTCCTCCTCTTCTTACCTCTTCCTCCTCTTCCTCGTACCACCTCCTCTTCCTCCTCTTCCTCGTACCACCTCCTCTTCCTCGTACCACCTCCTCTTCCCCTTCTTACCTCATCTTAATATCTCCGTCTCTCTCTCTTCATCCTCTTCTTTTCTCTTCCTCTCCCTCTTCTCGTGATCCTCTTAGGAGATGAGAGAGAGAGAGAGAGAGAGAGAGTAATAATCAGGGTGGTGTACCGGGTGGCGTGGTGATGGTGGTGTACCGGGAGGCGTGGTGATGGTGGTGTACCGGGTGGCGTGGTGATGGTGGTGTACTGGGAGGCGTGGTGGTGATGGTGTACCGGGAGGCGTGGTGGTGATGGTGTACTGGGAGGCGTGGTGGTGATGGTGTACCGGGAGGCGTGGTGGTGATGGTGTACTGGGAGGCGTGGTGGTGATGGTGTACCGGGAGGCGTGGTGGTGATGGTGTACTGGGAGGCGTGGTGGTGATGGTGTACCGGGAGGCGTGGTGGTGATGGTGTACTGGGAGGCGTGGTGGTGATGGTGTACTGGGAGGCGTGGTGGTGATGGTGTACTGGGAGGCGTGGTGGTGATGGTGTACTGGGAGGCGTGGTGGTGATGGTGTACCGGGAGGCGTGGTGGTGATGGTGTACCGGGAGGCGTGGTGGTGATGGTGTACTGGGAGGCGTGGTGGTGATGGTGTACCGGGAGGCGTGGTGGTGATGGTGTACTGGGAGGCGTGGTGGTGATGGTGTACTGGGAGGCGTGGTGGTGATGGTGTACCGGGAGGCGTGGTGGTGATGGTGTACTGGGAGGCGTGGTGGTGATGGTGTACCGGGAGGCGTGGTGGTGATGGTGTACTGGGAGGCGTGGTGGTGATGGTGTACCGGGAGGCGTGGTGGTGATGGTGTACCGGGAGGCGTGGTGGTGATGGTGTACCGGGAGGCGTGGTGATGGTGGTGTACCGGGAGGCGTGGTGATGGTGGTGTACCGGGAGGCGTGGGGGTGATAGTGTCCCGGGAGGCGTGGTGATGGTGGTGTACCGGGAGGCGTGGTGGTGTACCGGGAGGCGTGGTGGTGATGGTGTACCGGGAGGCGTGGTGATGGTGGTGTGCCGGGAGGCGTGGTGATGGTGGTGTACCGGGAGGCGTGGTGATGGTGGTGTACCGGGAGGCGTGGTGATGGTGGTGTACCGGGAGGCGTGGTGGTGATGGTGTACCGGGAGGCGTGGTGGTGGTGGTGTACCGGGAGGCGTGGTGATGGTGGTGTACCGGGAGGCGTGGTGATGGTGGTGTACCGGGAGGCGTGGTGGTGTACCGGGTGGCGTGGTGATGGTGGTGTACCGGGAGGCGTGGTGATGGTGGTGTACCGGGAGGCGTGGGGGTGATAGTGTCCCGGGAGGCGTGATGGTGTACCGGGAGGCGTGGTGGTGATGGTGTACCGGGAGGCGTGGTGATGGTGGTGTACCGGGAGGCATGGTGGTGTACCGGGAGGCGTGGTGGTGATGGTGTACCGGGAGGCGTGGTGATGGTGGTGTACCGGGAGGCGTGGTGATGGTGGTGTACCGGGAGGCGTGGTGGTGTACCGGGTGGCGTGGTGATGGTGGTGTACCGGGAGGCGTGGTGATGGTGGTGTACTGGGAGGCGTGGTGGTGTACCGGGTGGCGTGGTGCTGATGGTGTACCGGGAGGCGTGGTGATGGTGGTGTACCGGGAGGCGTGGTGATGGTGTAGTACCGGGAGGCGTGGTGATGGTGGTGTACCGGGAGGCGTGGTGGTGTACCGGGTGGCGTGGTGATGGTGGTGTACCGGGAGGCGTGGTGATGGTGGTGTACCGGGAGGCGTGGGGGTGATAGTGTCCCGGGAGGCGTGATGGTGATGGTGTACCGGGAGGCACGGTGGTGATGGTGTACCGGGAGGCACGGTGGTGATGGTGTACCGGGAGGCGTGGTGGTGATGGTGTACCGGGAGGCGTGGTACTAGCCGTCTACCAGCACGCCTCAAAGACTGGGGAAGTCATTTAGTTTGAGGGAGGGAGGGAGGGGAGTCATCAACCCTCACTCCTTCCCTCCCATTCGTTTTCCTCACTCACCGCTCCCTCCCTTCCCACTTCCCCCCATCTTCCTTTTCCTCCTATTCTCTCGTTTTCCATCTTTTCCTCCCTCAAACATTCACTCACATCCTCCCATACCATTTATATCTGTCCCTTATTCACCTCTACCCATTCACCCCTATTCCACATCTTCCCTCCCTTGACTTATGCTTCCCTATAATCCTCCCTCTCCCTCCTTCCCTTTCCCTTCTTCCCTCTCTCCCCCCCTTCTTCCCTATATACCCCCTACCCTCTCCCCCTCTCCCTCCTTCTTCCCTATATACCCCCTACCCTCTCCCCCTCTCCCTCCTTCCCTTTCCCTTCTTCCCTCTCTCCCCCCCTTCTTCCCTATATACCCCCTACCCTCTCTCCCTCTCCCTCCTTCCCTTTCCCTTCTTCCCTCTCTCCCCCCCTTCTTCCCTATATACCCCCTCCCTCTCCCCCCTCTCCCTCGCGGCGGTGGTGTTGAGAGGGAGATAGGAACAGGCCATACCAGGTGTTCTCCCGTGCGTCGTGGACAATGGTGACTGGAGCCAATTAAGAGATGGATTGGTCTTGTTACCTGAACGTACGGCAACAACACCTCGAGACCAGCTCAATAAACCACGTTTTTTGATGGTGTTGTTTTGGTTATGGGGGGGGGGGTGGGGTGGGGGATGGGTGAGGTGGGGGATGGGTGGTGTGGGGGATGGGTGAGGGTGGGAGAGGTGCTTAAAGGTTAGGTTAGGTTAGGTTTTGGCTTTGGTTAGGGGTTTAGGTGTGCGTGTGTGTTTGTATGTGCGTGCGTGAGTGTGTATATACCTAAGAACTCCCAAACTGTACTCAAGCTCCCAGATTGTACTCAGGCTCCCTTGGGTACAGAGGAGAGAAGTACCTTGTAAGTGCCTGAATATATCGTCCCTGATCTGCATACAAAGATGATGAAGTAGGGGTGTCAGAAGTAGGGGTGTCAGAAGTAGGGTGTCAGAAGTGGGGTGTCAGAAGTGGGGGTGTCAGAAGTATGGGTGTCAGAAGTGGGGGTGTCAGAAGTAGGGTGTCAGAAGTGGGGTGTCAGAAGTGGGGGTGTCAGAAGTAGGGGTGTCAGAAGTAGGGGTGTCAGAAGTAGGGGTGTCAGAAGTAGGGTGTCAGAAGTGGGGTGTCAGAAGTATGGGTGTCAGAAGTATGGGTGTCAGAAGTATGGGTGTCAGAAGTATGGGTGTCAGAAGTGGGGTGTCAGAAGTGGGGTGTCAGAAGTAGGGGTGTCAGAAGTGGGGGTGTCAGAAGTAGGGTGTCAGAAGTGGGGTGTCAGAAGTGGGGGTGTCAGAAGTAGGGTGTCAGAAGTGGGGTGTCAGAAGTATGGGTGTCAGAAGTGGGTGTCAGAAGTGGGTGTCAGAAGTGGGTGTCAGAAGTGGGGTGTCAGAAGTATGGGTGTCAGAAGTATGGGTGTCAGAAGTAGGGTGTCAGAAGTATGGGTGTCAGAAGTGGGTGTCAGAAGTGGGTGTCAGAAGTAGGGGTGTCAGAAGTGGGGTGTCAGAAGTATGGGTGTCAGAAGTGGGTGTCAGAAGTGGGTGTCAGAAGTAGGGGTGTCAGAAGTAGGGGTGTCAGAAGTGGGGTGTCAGAAGTATGGGTGTCAGAAGTGGGTGTCAGAAGTGGGTGTCAGAAGTGGGGTGTCAGAAGTAGGGGTGTCAGAAGTGGGGTGTCAGAAGTGGGGTGTCAGAAGTAGGGGTGTCAGAAGTGGGGTGTCAGAAGTAGGGGTGTCAGAAGTGGGGTGTCAGAAGTAGGGGTGTCAGAAGTAGGGGTGTCAGAAGTAGGGGTGTCAGAAGTGGGGTGTCAGAAGTGGGGTGTCAGAAGTGGGGTGTCAGAAGTAGGGGTGTCAGAAGTAGGGGTGTCAGAAGTAGGGGTGTCAGAAGTGGGGTGTCAGAAGTATGGGTGTCAGAAGTGGGGTGTCAGAAGTGGGGTGTCAGAAGTATGGGTGTCAGAAGTATGGGTGTCAGAAGTATGGGTGTCAGAAGTAGGGGTGTCAGAAGTGGGGTGTCAGAAGTGGGGTGTCAGAAGTGGGGTGTCAGAGGTATGGGTGTCAGAAGTGGGGTGTCAGAAGTATGGGTGTCAGAGGTAGGGGTGTCAGAAGTAGGGGTGTCAGAAGTGGGGTGTCAGAAGTATGGGTGTCAGAGGTAGGGTGTCAGAAGTATGGGTGTCAGAAGTAGGGGTGTCAAGTGCGGTGTCAGAAGTGGGGTGCCAGAGGTAGGGGTGTCAGAAGTAGGGGTGTCAGAAGTGGGGTGCCAGAGGTAGGGGTGTCAGAAGTACGATCAGACACTTAATGTTAGCTCAAAGATGACACTAGAAAAACGCCATGCGGCAGGAGTGTGGCGGCGTGCGGCACTGGAGGAGAGTGTGGCGGCGTGCGGCACTGGAGGAGAGTGTGGCGGCGTGCGGCACTGGAGGAGAGTGTGGCGGCGTGCGGCACTGGAGGAGAGTGTGGCGGCGTGCGGCACTGGAGGAGAGAGTGGCGGCGTGCGGCACTGGAGGAGAGAGTGGCGGCGTGCGGCACTGGAGGAGAGTGTGGCGGCGTGCGGCACTGGAGGAGAATGGGCACAGTGCCAGGCGAGGGAACACGAGTGACGCAAGGTGAAGTCACTCACCCTCAAGGTCAGCTCACCACCTCCCATTATGGCCGCCACACACCCTTCAAGGTCAACCTCCAGGGAATTAGTTAATTTGTTTTGTGTTTTTGTTTGTTGTTGTTTGTAAAGAACTGTTGTTGTTGTTGTCCTTGTAGTATGGAGAAGGTCTTTAAAGGTCTCGTCACGTCTCTTACGGTACTTTACACACCTCCATGTCGTCCTCGGGTCCTCGAAGGTCATATCACACCCTCGACTAGGACACATCCCTTTAAAAGTCATGTCACACCCTCGACTAGGCCACATCCCTTTAAGGTCATGTCACACCCACCGACTAGGACACATCCCTTTAAAGTCATGTCACACCCTCGAGTAGGCCACATCCCTTTAAGGTCATGTCACACCCTCAGGTTCAGGTTGTGCGTCTTTAAGGTCGTCTGAGGGTCACACCATGTCCCTCTCCAGTAAGGTTGTGTCTTAGAGGTCAACCTTGGCTCCTTGATGGCCCCCAAAGGTCAGGTCACGCCTCCTGAAGGTCTGGCCACGCCCCCTACTGAAGGTCTGGCCACGCCCCCTCAAGGTTAAGTCACGCCTCTACTACCTTTACCGTCCCCACCTGTCACCGCCAGTCCTCTCCTGTCACCACCTTACACCACTGTCCACACCTGTCACCAGCATCACCACCTTACACACTGTCCACACCTGTCACCAGCATCACCACCTTACACACTGTCCACACCTGTCACCAGCGTCACCACCTGTCAACACCACCTGTCACAGCACCATCTGGCCACCTCTGCCGCTCTGACCTAAGTAAATCCTGACTCCGGCTGGATATAAGCCAATATAATTCTCATCACCCCCGCTCACCCCTCCACCACCTTCCCTCCCCTGTTTACCCTCCCCTTCCCTCCTTACCCTCTCCTTCTCTCCCTTCCTTCTTTACCTTCCCCTTCTCTCCTTTACCTTCCCCTTCTCTCCTTTACCCCTCCTTACCCCCCTTTCTTCCCCTCCTTACCCTCCCCTCCGTACCCTCCTCTTCCCTCCTTCCATTCCCTCCATTACCTACCCTTCCTTTCTTACCCTTCCCTTCTTCCCTTCCCTCTTTACCCTCCATTCCCCCCTAACTTTCCACTTTTACTTCCCCCTTCCTTAAACATCTCTCTCTCTCTCTCTCTCTCTCTCTCTGTTTTCATCATCTTTTACTTCCTTTTCCCACCCGCCCCTCCACCCTCTCCCCCCCCCCCCCGGCCCCTCACTTGGCCCTCTCATCACTCTAGCCTACACCTCCAATCTATGTCCAGGTCGTTTAGTACACAGTCCGCCGTTTCGTACACAGACCCACCCACCTTATCGCTTCGCACACACCTTGAAGATGATTGAAATTTGCATGAGGGTAATGACCTAACCTAAACCTAACTAATCTAAACCAAACCAAACCTAACCTAATCCATCAATAACCGCTGTATTGCTGGACAGGTGTATTGCTGGACAGGTTTTATATAGGCAGGTGTGTCATATATAGGTGTCATTAGGACAATCTGGGTTCCTGAAGCCGTGCCAGGTAATGACAGGGTAATTATTTTTCATTCATATTCATTCAGTTTTCTTTCTTTCAGGTAAATTGGGTCTTGTCAGCGTGTCGAGGGTGACCGTGAGTATTGCTGAGGTGCTGGGAGGTGCTGGGAAGTGCTGGGAAGTGCTGAGAGCTGCTGAGGTGCTGTGTGCTGAGAGGTGTTGTGTGCTGAGAGGTTCTGTGTGCTGAGGTGGTGTACATACTGTAGTTACCTCTCACGACTTTAGTACGTAATCATCTCAGTTACTTCTGTATAGTGTGAGAGTTGTTGTACACATAGATGACTGAGAGCTTTGTACATTTTACCACTGTTAAGAGTACATGTACTAAGTGTATTCTGCCCCAAAAGCCTGAGTATATGTCTGTCTTGTTTGTATTTTGTGGGGGTGAGTGATGAAGGGAATACCGTGGCACTATGGGTGAGAGTAGGCTACCTTAGTATTGTGGGCACTCAGCCGTGGGTCGTGGGTGACACTCTCAGCCATGGGTCGTGACGATAGCTGACTCACTGAGGATTACTGTGGAATTGTCTAGGCCCACCTCGTTATGTTTATTCTACTGCCATCACCACCACAGTGCCATCACCACCACAGTGGCATCACAACCACAGTGCCATCACCACCACAGTGCCATCACTACCACGGTACAACGGTGTAATGTAAACCTGATGGTTCTCCAAACTGGACATAATGTTATGTAATGAGTTTACTCAAGGGAGAGCCGCTCCTGCCTCCCAACCCACCAGGCACCGGCGGACCTGGAGGGGGGGGGGAGGAGAAGGAAGATAAGAGGACAGGCTAAAGTAAGAGGAGAAGGAGAAGGACAGTAGAAGTAAGAAGGGGAGGAGGAGGAGGAGGAAGTGATAGGGAGAAGGAACAGCAGGTGGAGGATGCTGGTAGAAGGAAGAGGAGGTGAGGTAGAGAGAAAAATGTAGAAGAGAAAGATGATGGGGTGAGTTAGTGGTGATGTAGCACTGCGTCGAGTAAGAGAGAGAGAGAGAGAGAGAGAGAGAGACTGACTACGGTGTCCGCTGGGCCCTGTTAGGGTGAGGGCCCATTATAACTGGGGCCCATTTGACCTACTAAAAATACACAAAACTAGAGCAAATTCTCGGTCAGGCGTCGACTAAACTGCGTCTTGTTTACCTCTGTGTCGTCAGCCATCTTTAAATGTCTTCCTTCATCCCACCCACAATGCATTGCGCAAAACAAACTTTGACGTCATCATGACATCGGGCTAGTGGCCAGAGTAAGTTGTTGCTGCAGCTGTGGTGTTGAACCTCTCCTAACCTAACCCAATCCAGCTTACCCTAACCTAACCTGACCTAACCCAGCTTACCCTAACCTGACCTAACCCAGCTTAACCTAACCTGACCCAACCCAGCTTACCCTAACCCAACCCAGCTAACCCTAACCCAACCCAGCTTACCCTAACCCGACCCAACCCAGCTTACCCTAACCTAACCTAACCCAGCTTACCCTAACCGAACCCA
This sequence comes from Homarus gammarus, assembly GCA_958450375.1. NCBI lineage: Eukaryota > Metazoa > Arthropoda > Malacostraca > Decapoda > Nephropidae > Homarus > Homarus gammarus. The sequence goes on along the minus strand of CAUDMG010001194.1, from coordinate 264,467 downwards.
TCCGCAATTAACTTAACCTAACCTTAATTCTGACGCCATTAAGAAGGTTCCCTTACATTACCAGCTACAGACGTTCTCACATCACCAGTTATAAGGAAATAATTGTAACGTAGAGCCTCTGAGAATCCTGTGTTGATGTCGTAGTTGAAGTGAGGGGGATTTAATGCGTAGTTAGGTCTCGAGTTACGTATATCGTCCCCTGCCATCGTCACCACCACGTCACGCCCATCAACCACGTGACGGTGATGTGACGTTTGGCCCTCGTCACACCCATATGACAAGTAATAATAATAATAACAAATACTAATAAACTGGAGATGAAGTAAAATTAATTAGTGTATTAAATATTCGAGTGTGTGTGTGTGTGTGTGTGTGTGTGTGTTTCACTACCCTTGGCGTCTCTTCCCAATATACTGTACATCTTATTAATCACTTAACCACCGTAACATTTTAACTCTTGAGAGAGAGAGAGTCTCCATGTAAATCAGGACTAAATGTGGAAGGTGTGGATGAGGAGGTAGGGAGTGAAGAAGAGGAGGAGGAGGAGGAGGAGGAGGAAGAAGAGTGATGGAAGTGGAGGTAAGAGGAGGAGGAGGAGGTAGGGAGAAGATGTAGGAGGAGGAGGAGGCGGTGTTGAGCTAATTGGTGGAGTCTTCAAGAAAAGCATTATCTGGTGTGTTGTGCTACAGGGTGATGGAGCAGTAGCTTAGGTGTTGATCCAGGGGTGACTCTCTCTCTCTCTCTCTCTCTCTCTATTCTTTCTTTCTATTCTCTCTATTTTCTTTATTTTTTCTCTACTCGTTCTCTATATTCTCTTTCTATTCTTTCTCTATTCGTTCTGTACACTCTCTCTCTCTCTCTCTCTCTCTCTCTCTCTCTCTCTCTCTCTCTCTCTCTCTCTCTCTCTCTCTCTCTCTCTCTCTCGTGTGTGTGGTTGTTGATGTTACCGTGTGTGCGTTGCAACGTGGTGAGGGTGACCTTGGCTCCTCCTCAACGCTGCTAAACCTAAGCCTGGGAGGGAGAGGGAACAGGGATGGAGGAAGAGAAGGAAGGGGGGAGGTAGAGGGAAGGATGCTGGGAGGGAGGAGAGGAGGGAGATAAGGAAGCTGGGAGGGGGGAAGGAAAGGGAGGTAGAGAGGAGGGATGGATTTGAGTGAGTAAGGGAGAGGGAAGGAGGGAGTGGAGAAGGAATTAATAAGTGACGGAGTTGGGAGGAGGAGAGGGTTGCTGTGAGGGATGGAGAAGGATGGAAGGAAAGGGAAGGAGGTTGGGAGGGAAGAAAGGCGGGCTGGGAAGAAGAGAAAGAGGGAGTAGGTCAGTGAAGGATGAAGAAGGAGGAGGGAGTGTGGTAAGGAGGGATGGAGTGAGGTAAAGAAGGAGGGAAGGTTGGTGCCCCACATGTGCTTCAGCTTCGGTCATGACGCAATACAAAGTGCGTCTCGCTGAGCCTCAGACGGCGTGGCGGCCAGGTTGACGGGGGTGAGGGAGACTTGTAGGGGGGGGAGGGGTAAGTTGTCGTGGCAGGGGTAGACAGAACACAGGAAGCAGGGAGGAGGGGCAGGGGGGCCAGGTGAGGGAAGGGAGGGGCAGGGGTGGGTGGGGGGGGGACAGGTGAGGGAAGGGAAGGGGCAGGGGTGGGGGGTGAGAGAGGGGGACAGAGGTGAGGGAAGGGAGGGGTGGGGGGTGAGAGAGGGGGACAGAGGTGAGGGTGGGGGGACAGAGGTGAGGGAAGGGAGGGGCAGGGGTGGGGGGTGAGAGAGGGGGACAGAGGTAGGGAAGGGAGGGGCAGGGGTGGGGCAGAGGTGAGGGAGGAGGGTAGGGAAGGTTCGTTGTTGCGTCATATTTGGAAGAAGAAATAGGGCTTGTGGTGGTAGGATGAAGTAGTGGTGGTAGGATGAAGTAGTGGTGGTAGGATGAAGTAGCGGTGGTAGTAGATTGAAGTGGTAATGGTGGTAGTTAGTTGTGGTAGGTATAAAGGTGATAGTAGTAGTAGTTTGAGGTAGTGGTGGTGATAGGTGATGTTGTGTTGTGTGAGAGAGAGAGAGAGAGAGAGAGAGAGAGAGAGAGAGAGAGACTGTACGTATTGATGTCTGTCTGTTGATAGTATGTTGCCCCACACTGACGGCTCGGCACTAGAACACTCTACCCTCTTCCGTGTTCAGTGGTGGTAGGTGTGGTAGTGATGGTGGTAGGTGTGGTAGTGATGGTGGTAGGTGTGGTAGTGATGGTGGTAGGTGTGGTGGTAGTGATGGTGGTAGGTGTGGTAGTGTTGGTGGTAGGTGTGGTAGTGATGGTGGTAGGTGTGGTAGTGTTGGTGGTAGATGTGGTAGTGTTGTTGGTAGGTGTGGTAGTGTTGGTGGTAGGTGTGGTAATGATGGTGATAGGTGTGGTAGTGATGGTGATAGGTGTGGTGGTAGTGATGGTGGTAGGTGTGGTAGTGATGGTGGTAGTGATGGTGATAGGTGTTGTGGTAGTGATGGTGGTAGGTGTGGTAGTGTTGGTGGTAGGTGTGGTAGTGATGGTGGTAGGTGTGGTAGTGATGCTGATAGGTGTGGTAGTGATGGTGATAGGTGTGGTGGTAGTGATGGTGATAGGTGTGGTGGTAGTGATTGTGGTAGGTGTGGTAGTGATGGTGGTAGTGATGGTGATAGGTGTGGTGGTAGTGATGGTGATAGGTGTGGTAGTGATGATGGTAGTTGTGGTGGTAGGTGTGGTAGTAGTTGTGGTAGTGGGTCCAGTAGGAGGGACACTGGCCACTCAAAAGTTCAGGGCAAAAGTACCTGATTACTTCACTTTGTGGGGAGATAAAACAGCCAAGGTTTATAGGGGTGGGGGGAGATGAGGGGGTGGGGGGGAGGTGAGGAGGTGAGGGGAGACGAGGAGGTGAGGGGAGATGAGGAGGTGAGGGGAGATGAGGTGAGGAGATGTTGGTGTATGTATGTGTGTATGTATATGTATGTATGTGTGTATGTATGTATGTCTGGTAGACGGGTTGGGAGTCGTTGGTCTGTCGGTAGAGGGGGTTCATGCAACTCAGGACACCAGCAAGAGGGGGGGGGGTGGGGAAGGGTGAAGGAGGGAGATTTAGACGGGGAAGAAGGTGGAGGATGGATGATGGGTCTAGACTTTGACCTATACATGGGTGGAGGTAGGAGGGGGGGGAAGAGGGAGGACGAAGGGGAAGAGGAGGGGGAGGAGGAGGGGGAAAAGGGCGGAGGAAAGGGGGACCAATGACGCATAATAAACATCATACAAGTGGCTTCCCCCTCCCCTTGACAGAGGAGGGGGGGGGGGTTAAGGGTCACAAGGTCCCGGTAGCGAAGGGAGGCCCCACAGTAAGGGGTGAGGGCTGGAGAAACACCCTCCCTTCCCCGTTTCCCACCACCCCCTCCACCCCACCTACCCCCTCTACCCCACCTACCCCCCTCCAACTCACCTCCCCCCTTCCCCAACCCCACCTCCCCCCTTCCCCAACCCCACCTCCCCCCTTCCCCAACCCCACCTACCCCCTACCCCACCTACCCCCTACCCCACCTACCCTCCACCCCACCTACCCTCCACCCCACCTACCCTCCACCCCACCTACCCTCCACCCCACCTACCCTCCACCCCACCTACCCCTCCACCCCACCTACCCCTCCACCCCACCTACCCTCCACCCCACCTACCCTCCACCCCACCTACCCCTCCACCCCACCTACCCCCTACCCCACCTACCCCACACCCCACCTACCCCACCTACCCCCTTCCCCAACCCCACCTACTCCCTCCACCCCTTAAGTGAGACACAAGCACTGAAAATATAGGTCAGGGAGGGGCCCTGTAGTAGGTATAAGGGAGAGAAAGAGGCCCTGTGGTAGGTATAAGGGAGAGAGGGAAGGAGGGGCCCGGTAGTAGGTATAAGGGAGGAATGAGAAGCCTTGTTAAGTAGGTATAAGGGAGAGAGAGGGGCCCAGTGAAAGGGAAAGAGAGGCCCTGTAGTTGGTATAAGGGAGAAGGGGGCCCAGTGAAAGGGAGAGAGAGGCCCTGTAGTAGGTATAAGGGAGAAAGAGGGGGCCTTGTAGTAGATATGAGGAGGAGGGGCAGGAGGAGGATTAAGAAGCACGGAAGAAAGGAGGGGAAGAAGGAGGAGGAGGGGGGAGAAGAAGGAGGAGGAGGGGGAAGAAGGAGGAAAGAAGAAGAAGAAGAAGAAGGAAGAGAAAGGAAAATGGAGGACACGAGGAGAGGCCATTTCACAAGAGGTACACTTTTATTTATTTTTTTTTTTTTTGCACCAATACAATACTCCTGTTCAGTGGGCCGAATTATAGCACACGGGCTGGGCTACACACACACACACACAGAGACACACACACACACACACACACACACCACATTATAACACAAATAGATTTCTCAACTGTTCACTACAGCTCGATGTTCAGTGGGTCGAGGTACAGCACACGGGGCAGGGGGGCGGGGGGGGCGGGGCGGGGCGGGGTGAGGTAGATATGAACACCTTACAATCATAAGATATTGAGTTAGAGGAATTATTTGTGTATAATTTGTAAGGAATATTAGATGCTAGTTAGTCTCTCTCTCTCTCTCTCTCTCTCTCTCTCTCTCTCTCTCTCTCTCTCTCTCTCACAAAGGGATAAAGACGAAGGCTATTGTGTGTGGGGGGAGGGGGGGGGGGAGGGGCGCCAATTGTGTAGCTAAACGCCCATTGGTGGCTAAGACACAATTAGGCGGGGCATGGCGTTGCATAGTGATGTTTGATTGGCTGAAAAAAAATAGTAGGCGTGGTTAGCCGTTTTGTATGTGTGTGTGTGTGTGTACGTGCGCGTGTTTGTTGATGTTTAGCACACACACAGAGACAGATAGATAGATTAGAGATACTGGTTAGAGTAGCGAGATAGACAGACACACAGATAGACAGAGAGGTTAGATTAGTGTGCAGGCAGTGACAGTCAAAGGGTGATTTACCACCGTAGGGGAGGGGGGTCCGCGCTGTCCCTGCCCGACGACGTGTGGACCTATCGGATGCCGTAACCCGACGTAACCCACTCTACACGTCGCCTCCAGGAAGGTGTTTTTTTTTTTTTTTGGTATACCCGTTACGACTACTACTACTACTACTACTACTACTACTACTATCATCAACCCTTACCACCACCTTAATTACTACTATCATCACCATCCCTTACCACTATTACCCCTAGCCACTCCACCACTAATACCATCCCTATTCCTTCACTATCCCCTCACTACCCCTTCACCTACCACCACCCCTTCCCTTCACCTACCACCACCCCTTCCCTTCACCTACCACCACCCCTTCACCTACCACCACCCCACCCCTTCACCTACCACCACCCCTTCCCTTCACCTACCACCACCCCTTCCCTTCACCTACCACCACCCCTCCCCTTCACCCTCCATAACACCCTTAGCCACCACCACGGATCATGGGCACCGATTGAAAATGAACTCATGTTTAGGGGGGGGAGAGGGGCGGTACAAGGGAGTGTGGTGTGTTAAGGGGTGCTGTTGACACACACACAGTCACACACACACACACACAACACAGTCACACACAGTCACAGTGTTAGGTTGGGTTAAGTTAGATTAGGTTAGATTACGTTAGGACCCACTGTGGATGGTAAGGTTAGGACCCACTGTGGATGGTAAGGTTAGGTTAGGACCCACTGTGGATGGTTAGGTTAGGACCCACTGTGGATGGTAAGGTTAGGTTAGGACCCACTGTGGATGGTAAGGTTAGGTTAGGACCCACTGTGGATGGTAAGGTTAGGTTAGGACCCACTGTGGATGGTAAGGTTAGGACCCACTGTGGATGGTAAGGTTAGGACCCACTGTGGATGGTAAGGTTAGGACCCACTGTGGATGGTAAGGTTAGGTTAGGACCCACTGTGGATGGTAAGGTTAGGTTAGGACCCACTGTGGATGGTAAGGTTAGGACCCACTGTGGATGGTAAGGTTAGGTTAGGACCCACTGTGGATGGTAAGGTTAGGTTAGGACCCACTGTGGATGGTAAGGTTAGGACCCACTGTGGATGGTAAGGTTAGGTTAGGACCCACTGTGGATGGTAAGGTTAGGTTAGGACCCACTGTGGATGGTAAGGTTAGGTTAGGACCCACTGTGGATGGTAAGGTTAGGACCCACTGTGGATGGTAAGGTTAGGACCCACTGTGGATGGTAAGGTTAGGACCCACTGTGGATGGTAAGGTTAGGTTAGGACCCACTGTGGATGGTTAGGTTAGGACCCACTGTGGATGGTTAGGTTAGGACCCACTGTGGATGGTAAGGTTAGGTTAGGACCCACTGTGGATGGTAAGGTTAGGACCCACTGTGTATGGTAAGGTTAGGACCCACTGTGGATGGTAAGGTTAGGACCCACTGTGGATGGTAAGGTTAGGTTAGGACCCACTGTGGATGGTAAGGTTAGGTTAGGACCCACTGTGGATGGTAAGGTTAGGACCCACTGTGGATGGTAAGGTTAGGTTAGGACCCACTGTGGATGGTAAGGTTAGGTTAGGACCCACTGTGGATGGTAAGGTTAGGTTAGGACCCACTGTGGATGGTAAGGTTAGGTTAGGACCCACTGTGGATGGTAAGGTTAGGTTAGGACCCACTGTGGATGGTAAGGTTAGGACCCACTGTGGATGGTAAGGTTAGGACCCACTGTGGATGGTAAGGTTAGGTTAGGACCCACTGTGGATGGTAAGGTTAGGTTAGGACCCACTGTGAATGGTAAGGTTAGGACCCACTGTGGATGGTAAGGTTAGGTTAGGACCCACTGTGGATGGCATGGTTAGGTTAGGACCCACTGTGGATGGTAAGGTTAGGACCCACTGTGGATGGTAAGGTTAGGACCCACTGTGGATGGTAAGGTTAGGACCCACTGTGGATGGTAAGGTTAGGACCCACTGTGGATGGTAAGGTTAGGACCCACTGTGGATGGTAAGGTTAGGTTAGGACCCACTGTGGATGGTAAGGTTAGGTTAGGACCCACTGTGGATGGTAAGGTTAGGACCCACTGTGGATGGTAAGGTTAGGACCCACTGTGGATGGTAAGGTTAGGTCCCACTGTGGATGGTAAGGTTAGGTTAGGACCCACTGTGGATGGTAAGGTTAGGACCCACTGTGGATGGTAAGGTTAGGACCCACTGTGGATGGTAAGGTTAGGACCCACTGTGGATGGTAAGGTTAGGTTAGGACCCACTGTGGATGGTAAGGTTAGGTTAGGACCCACTGTGGATGGTAAGGTTAGGTTAGGACCCACTGTGGATGGTAAGGTTAGGTTAGGACCCACTGTGGATGGTAAGGTTAGGTTAGGACCCACTGTGGATGGTAAGGTTAGGACCCACTGTGGATGGTAAGGTTAGGACCCACTGTGGATGGTAAGGTTAGGACCCACTGTGGATGGTAAGGTTAGGACCCACTGTGGATGGTTAGGTTAGGTTAGGACCCACTGTGGATGGTAAGGTTAGGACCCACTGTGGATGGTTAGGTTAGGTTAGGACCCACTGTGGATGGTAAGGTTAGGACCCACTGTGGGTGGTAAGGTTAGGACCCACTGTGGGTGGTAAGGTTAGGTGATGGTTTATTAGGACTGGGTTCTATTTAAATGAACAGTCATCTCTTTAAGGGCCAACCCTACACGTCACAAAATGGCCGTCACAACCTCACCCCCCCCTCCCTCCACCACCCCCATACCCCTCCCTCCACCACCCTCATACCCCTCTCTCCACCACCCTCATACCCCTCCCTCCACCACCCTCATACCCCTCTCTCCACCACCCCCATACCCCTCTCTCCACCACCCCCATACCCCTCCCTCCACCACCCTCACACCCCTCCCTCCACCACCCTCACCCCCCTCCCTCCACCACACCCCATACCCCTCCCTCCACCACACCCCATACCCCTCCCTCCACCACACCCCATACCCCACATTCCACCACACCCCATACCCCTCCCTCCACCACACCCCATACCCCTCCCTCCACCACACCCCATACCCCACATTCCACCACACCCCATACCCCTCCCTCCACCACACCCCATACCCCTCCCTCCACCACACCCCATACCCCTCCCTCCACCACCCCCATACCCCTCCCTCCACCACCCCCATACCCCTCCCTCCACCACCCCCACCCCCCTCCCACACCCTTTAAAACAGAGATAAGGGACCAGGTCTTTACGGCAGAGTAAGGTCCACTCTCCTCTCACTTTGGTCGCCATCTTTATGTCATGGTTGTGACGCTTAAGGTGCGTTCTTGCATAGCATACCCAGTTAGTGGTGGGGGGGGGGGGGTGGCAACGAGCGGAACTGTGGGTGGTGCTTGAGGGGGAGAGAGAGGGGAGGGTGGATAAGGAGCTTTACCCAGGAAGCTTGTGGGTGAGGGAAGGGAGGGAGATAAAAGGGGAAGTAGGTGAGATGAGGGGAAGAGAAGGGAGGAAGCTGACCCATGGAGTCTTGTGAAGTCAGCTGGAAAGAATCTGATGTCAGCAGGGGAGAAAATAATGTCAGCTGGGAAGAAAGAAATGTAAACCAGGTAGAAAATGATGTCAGCTGGGAAATAAAGTGATGTCAGTCGGGAATAAAGTGATGTCAGCTGGGAAGAAAGTGATATCGGTGAGCTGGCTGACGGGGGAGAGAGGGGGGCGAGACAGTGGCGTCCAACCCGACCCCTGTTTTGTCCCGGACGGTAAAATACGTGTCGTTCTGGGTTCAATTCCCTATATGGAAGTTAATCTCTTGTTAACTGGCCAGATAAAGATGGCGCTGACAAGATGGTGGTGGTGGGGGGGGGGGAGCTTATTGCCGTGGGGTTTGATGCGTCATTTTGAGGGGGAAATACCTCGTTTTGGGGAAATATTCGGTATTATGGAATTGTGTTTTTGTTTTAGGAAATATTTTTTTTGTTTTGGGGGAAATTCGTCTTCTAGGGAAATTTGTTTTTGGGGGGGAATATTTTGTTAGTTTTGGGGAAATTTTCTCTTTTAGGGAAGGATATTCGTTGTTGTGGGGAAAAAATCGTCGTTTTAGGGGAATAGCGTCATTAAGGGGTGAAATTAGTGGGAATTCAAGAGATCGAGGAATTCGTGTGTGGAATGCTGGAACTAATGAGAAGGTTGTAAGCACTAGCCAAGTCGTCTCGAAAATTGGTGGTCAATGTTATACCGAACAACGACATTTCTTTCTCTCTCTCCCTCCTTCCTTCCTCTCTCCCTCCCTCCTCTCTCCCTCCCTCACCTCCTCTCTCCCTCCCTCACCCCTTCCCTCCCTCCCTCACCCCTTCCCTCCCTCCCCTTCCCCACTATTAACCGTATCTTCTCCCCCACTACCATAGCAGTATCTCCCCACCATCACAGCACCACACCACCACCTCCACCACAGCATCTCACCACCACACCATCTCACCACACCATCTCACCACCACACCACCATCACAGCATC